>CAUYRT010053792.1:0-77015 GCA_963574885.1 Lepilemur ruficaudatus
TTGGTTGGCTTTGGCAAAATATTTGGTTTAGCCCAATAATTTTTGTTTGCGTTTAGCTAGGGTTATGCAATGGCAATAAGCCCGGGCATATTAATAATCTGTAAAAAAAAAAAAAAAAAAAAAAAAAAAAAAGAAATGACATAAATATATGTATACCAGCAGGACCCATTTTTGTTAAGAAATAAATTTCAGTGAACATCTCTATCATCTATACATCCAAAAATCCAGAAAGATGGACACCAAATGAGCAGCACTTATCTCTTGGGATAGTGGAGGAATTTCTGCTTTTTTATATACTATATTTCAATGAAGAAAAAAGTAAGAGTATGAAATAGTTTATTTATTTTTTTTTGGTTTTCTGTACATTAAAAAAAAACAACCCTTAAAAAAACCTCAAATCACTGTACTTCTGGGAATATTTGTGCTAAACAATCATGTTCAAAGGTCATGAAGATATGGTTTCCTGCTCTCCAAAAGCCTGTCAGCATGAATCCACTTGCCCTTGAAATTTCCTCTTAGCACTGTCAAGGCCATCGCCTTGACTTTCAACATCTTGCTGTAGGTGAGAAATCATTTCCTTGCTCCTCTTTAACTTTAGATCCACGTAGATTCCTTGAAGTGGCTAAGGAATTGATTTTTCAAGTGAATCAGTTAAGGTGTTCCAATTTTCTTCCCAAGGTGGGGCCACAAGCTCAAGATGACAAGTGCTTCTGTGTAGAAAGTGTTGCTAAACTTCCCTGAAAAGATGCAAGTATTTGGTGCCTATCCTTTTCTCCTAAAAACAAAGACAGGTGGTTTACACCAGGAAGGATTTCTATTTCCAGCCAGAGAAAAACATTTAACTCCACCATTACAGGGTATTGTTAACAACAGCAGGCAGATTTTGATGAAAAATAGAATGGATGTTTTACAAACGTGTTCTGGGTGCTTTTCCTAAAGCCCAAAGCCCAATAAAAAATGAGATCGGTCCTCAATGCAAGTCTGCCCCCTATGGGCTAGATTCTCAATTTATTAGTTTCACTAAGTCCACAGGGCTCGGTGGGTCTTTTTAAATCCCTGAGTCCTTGGAGACAAATTTGTTCCTTTCTTCTATATTGTAACTAGCTCTGACTCTGTAAAGGCTGCTTCAGGACCTCTCTCCTTTGCTGGGTCCCTTAGGACTCAGGAATGACCAGAGTTGGGCTCAGGATGTGACTTGGTGACTCAACAGCTCACCCAAAATTACAGTAAGAATTTTAGACCATAAAAGGGGAAGTTTAAGTGAAGTGCTTTCCTTTTTTCCTATCTGGGAGCACTGTATGTTTCTATAATAGCACAAGCACAGACACATAGGTTAGCAGTTTCCATTTTGGTCACTTTAGAATAACTGATGAGCTACAGGGGGCTGTCCAGTGTTGAATGTCACTAGGTTGTGAAATAGCCTAGATGCACGAACTCTGCCTGTAGATGCTGATGTCCAGTATTGACCAGAGTCAAAGATACCTGACATAAAAGACCAATTATTACAATTACTTCGGAAATGACCCATGCTTTACCAACCCCTATTCCTGTCTGGTGAATAAAGCCTCTGGGCCCTGTTGCCACACACCTGGCACAGTGCAGGCAGGCATTCAGGTGAAATGCTCCTATTCTTTGAAGGCTCTCTTTTAAATGGGTCCCTTTGGGTATCCTACTCTAAGATGAAGCTTGTTGGGGCTAAAACATGTTTAACACATTGACTGTCACACTAGAAAAAAATTTTTTCCTTGGGGCCATGCTGTTTTATTATGAAAACAGAATAAAAACTTTGAAAACAAAATGATCCTTTCTAATTTAAGGAAAAATTTGTTATTTTTTTTATTGTTTTCTGTGCGTGAGTTATATGCAACTTGAAAAACATTTCTCGCAGTTCCTGAGGTAGAGATGTGTGAGTTACACATGCTTCCCGAGGCCCAGGGCTCAAAGCTAGCGTGAGTTACATACAACTCAGATAGCAGTTGATGTGTTAAAGCAAAATAGGAAGAACATCGAAGGAAAAAAACCTATCTAGAATCACGGCAGAAAGTCATGTTTAAGGTATGCACTTTTACATTGTACAGAGATCTCAGCAAATAATTCATACTTACTAAGCAACTACTATGTGCCAAGGGCCTTGCTACATGTTTTACCTGTATTATTCCATCTACTTCCTCCCAGCACTGCTCTCTGTGAAGTGAGCATTCTTATTATCCTATTGCACAGATTGGGGAGAAGAGGCTCAAGGAGGATAAGTGGGCTGTAGAACATCACGTGCCCTGTATGTTGCAGAGCCAGGATTCAAATCCAGGCAGTCTCACTCCAGGCCTGTGCTCCTTACCTCACCCAATGCAGCAGCTTAGTTAGGGTGAGGCTCTGCTCATTAACAGAGGCAAAGGCTAGAAGTGGCCCGGAGCTCCTTTGCTGAGGACAAGGTGCTGAGCATCCTGAGTGCACACATTGTCTATGCCTTTACTGGTGGGGTCCTGGGTCACACGAATCCTTTCCTTCTCACTCCCTTGATTTAT
Organism: Lepilemur ruficaudatus; assembly: GCA_963574885.1. Lineage (NCBI taxonomy): Eukaryota > Metazoa > Chordata > Mammalia > Primates > Lepilemuridae > Lepilemur > Lepilemur ruficaudatus. Next base: position 2,523 of record CAUYRT010053792.1, read on the forward strand.
TGTCACTGGACGTTGGATACTTCAGAATAAATTTGTGCTGGTAACAAATTAAATACCTAAAGCTCTTTCCAAAAAGCTGAGTGGGAAGAAGTCCAAGTGGTCTTTAGTGCATAGTCAGCTGTGGAGGGAAACCAAGACAGAGGGAAGGGACTCGTAAGGCATTTTGCTGGGTGCTTCCAGCACCAGATGCTGAGGCCGAAGATATTTATGGTAGGATATACCTCACTCCACCAGGAAAAATCTTATTTAATCACCCCCACCCCTCAAGAAATATGTAAAAATAAAGCATTATATTCTTTGACAGCAAATCTTTCCTACATACTTTGTATCAATTTGAAAAAAATCTTAGAATATAAGAACTTACATTGCTTTTTAAGTTAAAGTTTCTCTATTGACTTAAAACTATTTTTCATCCACTTTCTAGAGTCCTTCTTTCTATCTAAAACTGCTAGTAAGTGCTGCTCTTTGCAATAGAAGATGCTGCCAATGACTCACTTTCTAGAAGTTGACATGATCTGAGATGGTTTTTGTAGTGGGGAAATGCCCACATTTGGAGGTTGCTACTCTTTTCTGTGTAAGGTGAATGGGGTCATTATGGGACTCAAACCTTGAACTTGGCATTGACACCACACTGTTCTACGGGACCAAGAGAAACACTGATAACAACGCACACTGAACCTTAAGTGAAATAATCATTTTAGAATGATTATATGATGAAAAGAGATTCAAGAAAGTTTAATCCTGGAAGGGACATTAAGAATCCTTAGGAAAAAAATATATTTTTATAGCTGAGGATACTAAAGGTCTTATTGCAGTTAGTGGATTTCAACCTTGGCTGCACACTAGAATAACAGAGGGAGTTTTAAAAAAGTACTGATGCTTGGGCCTCACTGCAGACAGATTAATCAGACTTTCTGAAGCTGGGGCCTGGCCACTGGCACTTTTTAAAGCTCTCCAGCTGACTCAATCAGAAGCCAGGGTGGAGAACCACTAATGTAGACAAGAACCCAGGCCCCAACCCTCTCCCAGAGTTATTAAATCCAAGGCAGTCTCTCATTCCCCACCCTAGAGTCCATGGCAGACTTGACTAATGGATTATGGAACTCTTTCCTGCTGTGCCTGACCTGGCTGCCTTCTCATACTGTTTCTGGAAGCTGTCCATGAGCACTGGGTGACAACCTGAAACCTAGCTACACATCCTGGTATTGTATCTTGCTTCTTCTAAACAAAATCACATAAAATATCTGAAAGCATTATTCTGGTAAAACTGGGATTGTATATTCTTGCAGTCCAGTGTATTCACATATTAGTCCACCAGGGCTCTATGGGAGAACACCAGAGTAAAATCCTGTGTTACTCACCTGAGGTTCTGCTGTGGCTCACTGTACAGAAAGCAACTTCTTCCCTGTATACACAGATGCGGAGCTGGAGGGATCTAAGTTTGAATCCTACTCTGCTGTTTACAACCTGTGTGACTCTGTGCAAGTTTTTTGTGCCTCAGTTTCCTCATGTGTAAATAAGAATAATGATGGAACTCTCTCATGGATCCACATTTCTTGCCTCTCCTCTGGTCTCAATCTCCAGCAAAACTGAAGCCTGGGTGCTTAGTCTTTTCCAGCCTTCTTTATCCGTCTGAATCCCAATCGCCCCCCATCCCCTGATACTAACTTAGAAGTTCTGATGAACAAACCCTCAATAAGAAGGAGTTAGTCCTTAGGTCTCACTCCCAAGTACTCAGAGTGCCTGTAAATGGCTTTCTGAAAATGACGGCTACACTTCAACACATTTTTTCTTGGGTACTCTGTGCTTCTCTAGCCAGAGATGAACTTTGCAGTCTCCTAATAATTTAGATTCTATTTAAATCGATTCTACTCAAAACTGAGAGCAATGGACATACACTGTTGACTTGAACGCAAAAAAAAGAAAAGTAGTCCAGCAGCCCGGGATTTCCACCCAGGACGAGTCTAAGCCGCCAACACACATAGAAACCACCTTGTTTCTAGTAGAGGCCAATTTCAGTTAGAACCTTGTGGCCAGTCAGTGTCCCAGAGCTCTCATCCCAACACTGCCCTGTTCTTCCCCATCTCTTGCCATCACCTTCCTCTCACACCCTCCCCCGCTGTTTGTCTTCTGACCAACTGCATTCACCATGCCTTCTGGAATGCCTGTTTCATGGTAAATAAACTCCTCACCCTGCCTTAACTGAACATAGCTTTCCTGGGACTGTCTCCCTGAGGTCCTTTCATTCTCAAAGAGTGGGGTGGCATTTTCCTCCTCCTGAGTTCAACAAGTGAGGATGTACAATCCTCCTGGAGGGAGAGGAGGGAGTAATTGTGAACAACAGTACCACAGAGCACATGTCACTTGGAAAAAGTGCCTGTCATCTTTCTCAACAGCTTCTTCCAATTGATTCAATTTGTACCTCATGGGACTGTATAGGATAGGCTTAATTCTTAATTCAATCCTACCTTCTCTCGAGCACAGCCTCAAGATCTTACTCTTCTCCACGTTCACTGTGAAAATCAAGCCTAATCAACTCAAACACATCAAGCCACCTACTGTTCCAGTACATGCTGTTCCTTACTAACTCCCTCTAGCCTTCTTTAAGACAACTTAGGAATTATCTCCTATGAGAAGAAACTCCTTCCCTCTGACCCTGATTTAAATGCCTGTCTTCCGTAAGGACCCGTTTACTTCTCTGAGAGCATTTGTTGCCCATCTCAGCAGCAAGCCGTTCATTTCCTTCCTTCACTGACTGTAAGCTCCAAGAGGACACAGATGATGTCTTCTTGAAACCCATGTCTCTCTGACCCCAGGATCTGGGCTCTTCCGCATTACATGTACCACATCTCCCAATGTGCGAACAGCAAGACACTGGGTCAACCAAGGTATTTTTAGAGGAACAGTATTTGTAACATTTTCAAGCTAGAAGAAAACGTATGTCATTAAATCCAACTCTCATTTTCCAGATGAGCCCAAAGATACTCTGGCTCACTCACAGTGCCTCAGGAAGTTAGTGGCATTAACTGTCCCAGAGAGTTTCCCCCACACAACTGAGAGACTTTAAAGAGCTTGAAATCTCATCTCCAAGATGAATACAATAAGCACACAAATAATTATAATGCAAGGTATTATATGAGAAATAGAAAGGCCGAAAGCAGATGGAAGGGGGAGAAATTTCATTTGTAGGCTCGGGCTGGGTGTGGGTAGGGAGGGTAATCAGGACTGTGTACAACAGTTCCTAAACTTTCCGGTCTCAGGACCCTTTTACGCTCTTACACATGACTGTGAACCCCAAAGAGCTTGCTTTTTTGGTGGTTCTATCTATTGATATTATTGTACTAGAAATTAAAATTAACATAAAAATATATACTACTATATATACTTAAAATAATAACTCTAATACAGTTATCCAATTTTTATGAAAATAACTATTTTCCAAAACAAACATAGAAGAGTGGCATTTGTTTTATGTTTCTGCCAATCTCTTTAATCTGCGGCTTAACAGAAGACAGCTTGATTCTCATATCTACTGCTGCATTTACTCTCTCGAAATAGGTTGTTTTGGTTGAAGCCTTGGAAGAAAATTCAGCCTCATGCAGAAATGTAGTTGGAAAAAAGAAGAGTATTTTAACAGTCTTTTTAGATAATTGTGGCTATTCTTTAATACTATATAAAACGTTGACAAGTACTAGTTTCAAAAGTTAGTTGCAATGTGGAAAGTGAAATCGTATCAAATGAACTTTCAGTAGTCTATTATGTTAAAATCCATTGGCCCTTCTTGCACTTTAAATGTACACTTTTGTTATATAATGCATAGGCTATTTGGCAGTATTGATTTGAATTATACAGATCTTCCAAATATTGTCACATTTCATTATATAGTATCAAAAAAAATCACTTGTTAATATCACTGCTAGCCTCATCTGGAAAGAATTTAAGTATTGGGAAGCTGTCATGCTCACAGTGGTGGATACAAGTTTTCCAAAATTCTAATTTTCAGCTTAGAATACTGTCAGTTACTTTTCTAGAGGGGATTCACCTTACTCATTTGCTGAATACTCACAGTTTGTCAGTTCTTCTTTCAAGCAAAAATAAGTTCCATGGAAAAAGCAGTTTATTCAGCTCAAAATTCAGATAGTTGTACAAGTGCTTTATGTATATTTCCCAATTAATCACATAGAATATTAAAAAACATGTTTTGAAGGCTGACATTGATAGAATTAATAATTTTTACCGCCTTTATCAAGGAGATTCTTAAGTGAAATTGGTTTTTCTTTTTCTTTCTTTTTTTTTTTAAGGCATGTGCATGGCACCAATGCTTCAAATGGTGCTAAGGTGCCAGCATTTTTACCTACCATTTCCATCATCAATACAAATGTCGACACTTTGAAAAAGGAAATTAACATCCTAGTATTATGAAATAGATTTGACCTTATGGACCCCCTGAAAGACCCCAGAGTGGACCTCACTTTGAGAATCGCTGGTGTGCTGGCTTTGAAAACTGAGTTGGGATTTTGATAGGGTAAGATGAGTGAGGGGAGTAAAATGTGAGGTATATCTGAAGAATAGTAGGTAGGTAGTGTGGTTGGAGGAGGAATAAAGCAGAGGCAGATAAAACTGAAAAAATCTGCAAAAGGTCCAGAATGCCACTTAAATTTAAGCCAGACAGGAAGAAGCAGGCTAAGGGAAACATTTTTAAAGGCAAGTTGGGGCTTCAATTTACATAAAATAAAGATGGTCATGTTTATACTCACCAGTTATAAAACAGAAATGACAGCATTGTTGCTTTTTTCATAAGGAATGAATAAAACAAATGTGGTCAAATGACTTGCTGTAAGAAACATGCTGCACTACTACTTTAATTTAGACAGTATGCATTTTAAAAGGAAAAAGAATGAGAACATTTATTAAGCACTTATTCTGAACCAAACACTATGCTAGTCACTTTCACGTGTTATATGATTTAATCCTTTCTACAAGCTTACAAAAGAGATAGCACCATTCATATAGATGCAGCAAATGAAGCCCAAAAAAGTCAATTAACTTTCCAAAGGACACAACTCTCAACTCTGATTCAGTTAACACTTCATTTTGTCATCATCTCAAGGCATTTAGGGGAAGTCAAATTTAATTATCATCCATGTGTATATCTATATATCCTCTGCAATCTTTTAAAACTAGGCATGAAATGGTGTCACAAACCCCCAAAAACGTAAGATGTGAAACCTCAAAAGAGATTGCATATTTTGAATTTTTTCTCTGCTTCAGAACTATTTTACACAGTATACCTGATTACTTGGAGCAGGATGTTAGCTGATAGATTTTGCTAAAATATAACAGCTGAGAAACATCAGCATTTGAAATTTACTGCTAAGCTTCATCACACTACTATTGGATACATATTTTTTTTTTTCATATTTTAAAATATTAGGTCAGTAAGAAAAAGAGAGAAAGCAATTCAGATTCATAGTCTGATGTCATCTTCTTTGGCCCAAGAAAAGGAGGGTGCTAAGTTTACTGATGTCAATAAACAGGGTCTAGATATATACCATCATGATCATGATCTGTTCTTCCTGAACTAGGTAGGACCTGTTCCTTTGAATATCTACATTCTTTTATACATGCATGTATACATGCAACACACACACTCTAACTTATGGCATGCTTCTCCTCCCCAATGTAAACAGATTCTTTGTTCAACTGGATGGTTGGAAACTTTTCTGTTGATATTTTAAAAGAAATTATCAAAATTATTTTAATTAATGCCCATATATTTTACTATAAAATAAAAGAAGTAACTGAACAGAGAGTAAAGCTATTATTATTTACTTATTTCTATGTAGAATAAGGGTCTGAGAATAATACAGTTCAAATAAAGTAGTTACCTGGCTTGACAATAAGTACTTGCTAAATGTAGAAAATTATTATAAATATTGGGAATAGACAAAACATCTTCAAAGTTTTATAGACTTTGCATTTAAAAATTATAGTTGATTAGAAACTATGCTTTTCTTCTATACTGATACTAAAATAGTTGCATTTTGGCTTAGATTACAGCAGGTAATAATTATCCATTTGTATATAGACATATAATATTCTTTCTATATTTTAGATTAAAATAGTACAATATTAAAAAGCTTATAAACTAAATTGTCAATAAAAATGGGAACTCCTGTATACATTTCTGACATGGGGGAATTATTATGTTATGGAATGTCAAACATGGGAAATGTAACTAAGTTTTAGGATAGTTATAATGAAATAATAAAAGAGAAAAAAATGAAACAGGACAATTTTATCTCTCCAAAGTAGAGGCAAAGTAAAGTAGGTTAAAAAAAATTTTCAAATTAAGGATTTAGCAAATTTACTCATTGGAATAAAAAGAAAATTTCACCCTTATAACTAATGTGCCAAATTCTAATATTAGGTTCTGAAAGTGTGGATCTTGTTGCTCTATTTTTTCGAATAGTTCACTCCAACCCAAATCCCCCTACATTTCTGACACAATTACACAGAGATATAATTTTAGGAAGTAAAAAACTTTTATTGAAAGATAAAATCTGTAAACATATTCTTAATACAAAAGTGTGAGCCACTGTGAGATTTGTTCTTTTGCAATGTTAGACTTACTAGAGTACGTTTTGCAAGTATGCAAATATGTCATGGCTAGGAAAGGGATTTTAATCATCAGATCTTTCTTGCTTCAGTAGGGTGGCTGGAATGAATTCAGCATAAGACTAAGCAGATCATAACTTTGCTTCAATTATTCCTTTTCAGTGTGCTTTGTGTCACACATTTGAACTATATAGTGGACACATGTGGCAGAGTTTTTGGCAGATTGGAGAGTCCCCAGAATTTCTCAATGGGGCTGGGAGCTGGAATTCTGAGGTACCTGATTTCCTGAAGGTGCTGCTTTCGTAGGATTCCTCAAGTCTCAGTGATGTCAAGAAGGAGCCCAACAGATGGGGTTCAGTTATGGTTTCTCTTTTTATGTACTCATCTAATAAACAATATGTCAACCTGATCCTATCAGAGAAGTCCACAGGCTTCCTGAAAAATTATCTTACTTGCTGTTCACTTCACTTGATAGAGCATTAGGCATTAAAGGCTAAGTACTTGGACAACCAAACAATGACCTGATTAGGATTTTTGTGATTTTAGGTACATCAAAAATTTTTTAATATATAAATGGATGTTTTACTAAAACAACAAACTTAACTTTTGGTATGTAAATGAACAAAAGGAGGAGAAATAATCTAAAATTATTATTGTGTATAACATTGCTTTCAGTTGGTGAGGTAACATCAGATAAGGCAATGTTTTACAACATACCTGTAATCTTGATAACTCTTAAGTTAGCCAATGATCACCTGGTTTCTCTCATGTCTAAATTATGATCTTGGCAACACTAGATCTGACTAGAGGAGGTGTTGCAGACATCCCTAAATGACTTCTCTGCCCTGGTTGGCTTTATCTGCTTTAATTACTATAAATAAGGAATGTTTTGCTAAGTGTATTAGCAGTCAATACTAGAGTTGCTAATGAAAAGCTATATATTTGTATAAAACTCTATAATTAAACTTCCATTTAACATGACACAGAGTAGCAAAGAATGTGGATACTTTTCACTTTACTTACTAAGTGAAATGTCTATGTATATTTTGTATAATTACAAAGCATTATAACACATTATCTCTCCAAGTCCATTTGGTCTTCAAAATTTTGTATAGTTATATTAAATAAAATTCACTGTCTTTTTCCAAAGTGCATGATATTTCTAGGTAATCTTTGCTTAAATATGTTATTAAGGGAGACTGCTGTCATGCATGTATTTGTCCAAATGTGAAATCTGTATTCTTAATGTTTACCACAGACCCAACGAAGCTGATGATCTGTCTGAAGGTCAGTCAGTTCTTCGATAGTTCTCCAGCTACACTGGCAGGCATATGCCCGGGTTCCTTTCTTCTTTACCAACTTTGCTTTTAATTTGTGGAATTCTGGCATGTTGTTCCTATTAGTAAAACAGGAAGGTTTTAGCATAGATTTGTTCAGTGCTCAATGACTCTCCCTAAAAAAGTCTAATTGCTTTCTTATCTTTACAATATATGAACTCTAAGCAATCTTTGTCCCCTCATACTAACAACAGAAGATATGCTTCAGTGTTCACTTTCTGATGGTGTTTCTTTGATCATCAGTACTTTTCATGTTACTTCTATAGGCTTGTTTATTAAAATGGTCATAGAACACAATAACCTAAAGGGCTGAAGAGTTATTGATTTGTCCTGTCAGAGACGACATAATATGAGAACAGGATGGAAAGGATGGTGGTTCATCTCCTACCTCAGATACTCACCTATACCATATTTTAAAAGCCTGCAATAAGGCAAGTGGAAAGAATATAAGAGGCATAAACACAACAGGCTTCTGATTAATTATAGAAACTTTTCATTAACAAAGTACCTGTTATTTTTATATGTTGAACTCAGATTGTATCTTTCATTTGTTTCAATGATCTGCTTAGTTACACTATCAGCAACAAAATAAATACCTTGAAATAATTTTTAATGTTAAATAATTAAATCAATGAGCAGGACCACCACAAAAATGATAACCATTAGATTTAATGCTATTATAAAAAAAGATTATAGAAGTTAATTTAAGTTTAATTAATAAAATCAATTATGATTTTCATGATAATCCATGTACTGTGTTTATATAAACATCCAGTGGCAAAAAAATTAAAAAATTAAAAATGAAATGATAAAAAATACAAAGGGAAATGATGAAATACAGTATAAATACTAAAAAAAGATAGTGCTAACCATTTCTTGCTGATATCACTGCAATAGAAGGCAGGCTCCAAACTGCCCCCTGGTGGCCAATGGGCACCACATTCAGTAGTGTATTGTATAATACAAAATTTAGGTATAATTTAGAACAGTAGTACCTAATAAAACCTGAGAGATTTTCCCGGCCAACTGTCTGATTTCAGGAAACTGCGTCTCTGACTAGCTATGACTTAGCTAGGAGAAGAACTGAATAGTCTAAGTTTTAACAGGAAAAAAAATCACCAAAACTAAGCTGTTGAAGGAAAATGTCCTTTATTCAATCTGCAGTAAGTTTTAAGAACTTAACATTTGATACTTGACTAAATCCTTAATTAGAGATTTTAGGTATAGAAATTGGGAAAAGCCAGGGATATAATTACTACATTTAAAATGCTTTTTAAGAAGCACATATCTTAAAAGCTTAGGAAAAAAATCATTCATTATTTCCCCTTAAACAAAGCACATGATTTAACAGAAAATTAAACGTGGCAGGGTGGGCAATAAATTTATATTTGTCTTAGAAAGTTCTAAAACTTGCCAAAGCTAGGATATACTTGTGTCTCCTAGGATTATGCTATCTATGCTACTGTGCATTTTACTTTGGATATCCCTCTAGGTCAGTGGATAAACCTAATTTAATTCTCTTTATCATGGGGGGTGGTAGACTTGGGAGGGGACAGGTTATGTGAATAGCAACGACCTGGAGGCAATGGGGGCCTGGAGTGCTGATGGGAAGTGAGCCTTGGATAGAAAGATGAGGACCACCTCTGTGACTGAAGAAAAAATTCCTGTATACATGGTTGTAAGTTTGTAACAATATGGAACAAAATGTAGAAGGTTATACATTATATATATGTAAAAACAACAAAGTGTCTCCTATGTTGATAAAACAATCCCTTAACTGTGCATTCACTGACAGTCATCCAAGTTGTCTTCCAGGGTAATACCATCCAATCTCATGGCTTCAACTACCACTTTATATATTACGTTTCCTACGTGAGCTCCAGAGCCACAGTTTCAACAGCTCCCATAAATGAACATATAGCCTCTTCCTTCAAATTGGTTCTTACATTCTCTCATCAATGGACAGTATCACTGTCTACCTATGTAAACCAAGATAGAAACCTAGGATGTATCCTAGATGATATTTGTCTCTCACCTCCCACAGCCAGGACTACCTCTCAAATATCTCTCAAATACATCTACTCTCTCTCCCCACCTCACTGCCATAATTCAGATCTCTGTTTCTTTCCCAGTGGATTAGCAACATCCCTTCATTAATCCTCATGATTCTCAAGTGGTCTGGTTCTCATACAGTGATCAGTGATCTATTCATATCTCTCTCCTGAATAAAAACCTGCAAGTGTTATTTACTGCATAAAGAATTAAATACAAATTTCTCAGTAATGCTTCCCTGGCTCTTTTTGATCTCTACTACTTCACCTCTTGCCATCTCTCGTGCTTGTATCTAACGCTTTACACAATTCAAACTACCTGTAACTTCCCAGATATGTCACATGGTTGCATCCCTCTGTGTCTTTAAAAATACCTCCTAAAAGAATACCACTGTCCATCCTGTTTGCTAGGCAAACTCCTGATTATTCTAAGACTCTGAGAGGCCTCCCCTGATGTCTCAGGGTGGAGTATATCCACCTTGCCCTGTGATGTCCCTCTGTCTTTTAACGTAGCTCTACTATCATGTTTACTAAATGATGCTATTCCATGATGTCTCTCCCTCTCAAAACTGGGCAATATCATCTCTAGGAGTGCCACAGACTAGGTACTAACTAATATCTTCTGGATAAAGAAATACTAATAAGCCATACAAAATAATATCATATCAGTGGGTTTATATCCTGATGGTGCAGACAAGTCTTACTCTTTAGTTGTTTCATTCTCTTACCTCCCAAACATATTCCAAAGCATCTTGAGGACTGAGATAGTATTTCCTATTGATTTAAACAATGACTACTTGTTTATATTTAAGAGTATAATAAATCTTCTAGTTGTCACTGTTTAAATAAAAGTACGCATTTTTTTTTAAAACCAGGCTGCCATAGATCTAGAGTAAGCTAACTGATGTTTTTGATGACTCTGAGACACTGCAAGTTCCTCGACTACCAACTAAGTCACCCGTAAATTTAATTTATGTCTGTGGTCACCACTGTTTTGATGTTACATGCATTTTATTATCCTATCTATGCTAGTTTTATAAAAATTCATGGTTCATCTTGGGACATATGGGGATTATTAACCACTTATTAGATTAACTACTAGTAGGTAGTAAATAGCAGAAGGTTTAGAAAAGTCAGAAAAGGCAAAGTGAACCTGAAACTAAAAGCTAACTTTCCCAACTAGAGTAGTAAAAAGTGAGCTGAATCTAAGAGTAAAGGTTCCTGACATAGAATTTTGGGAATACACTAGGTTTTATTTGGGTTGGGAACTGTGAAACCTCTCAAACTGTAATTTTCCCATGTATTTACATATTTAAGTTGTATGTTTATGTGTGTGAAGAGGATTCAAAGTTTTCATAAGATTTTCAAAGTAGTTCTTGATGTGAACAAATTTAAAAGCTATTAATTTAGGGGAGATTCTTATGGATTTCCCTGAGAATGTCTGCCAGAAGAGGTGTGGAAAAAAGTCTCTCACCCTTTTCTTTATGCTATTGAAGTGTGCTACAATATATTTTGATTATTTGTATCTGAAAATAGTCTTTATTTAGGCACAGGTTAGGGGGGTCAAAAATGTATGATACGTGTACTTTATTAATTTTTAGCTCTTATGTTTATTAGAAATATGAATGTATAGTTCAAATGCATTTTTATAACTAACAACAGCTTAAAAATATTAGGTATTCTGTAAGTGTGTAAGAACGTACAAATTATAAATATATGAGTTAGACACCAGCCATACACCAATCTAAGATCTTAAATTTTATATTACATTATGTAACAGGTATGAAGTGCTACGTACACACAGGAAAGGAAGAGATTACTCCTAAGGTGAGAGAGTGGTGAAGGAATCATGGAGGATGTGTGATAAACTGTACTCTGAAGGACAGGTAGGGTTTAGGTAGATAAATGGTGGGAAGTTGTCCCAGGAGGTGGAGAGTTTGCAAAAAGTTAGAGAGAATGGGAGCACTGAGTACTCTGATATAGCTAAAATCTTGCAAAAGTGCAACATACATTGCTGGAAGACAAAGCTGGATGATAGATGGATGGCAGCTGGATCATGGAGGTCTTGAATGCTATGCTAAGGGATATGGACATTATTCTGTAAACAGAAGGGTGCCAGGCAGGAGAATGGTATAAGCAAAGCTATGCTTTAATTCTGAGCAAGAGAAGGGTGGTCTGAAAGAGACTGTAGGCAGAAAAATCAGTGAGGAGGCTACTTCTCTATTCTTGTCCACAAGTAACACATCCTCATCCAGACTGATGGCAGACAGAAAGGAGGAAGTGGATGACAGAAATACAATCATACGTCACTTAATAATAGCATACTTTCTAAGAACCATGTTTTAGGCAATTTAGTTGTTGTGTAAACATCACAGAGTATACTTACATAAACCTGGATGGTAGGTATAGCCTACTAAATACCCAGGCCATATGGTGTTGTCTATTGATCCCAGGCTACAAACCTATATAGCATGTAACTACTTACACCAGCATCACCACAGACACACAAGTAACGTGTTGCACTCCAACACTACAATGGCCACGACATCACTAGGTAACAGGAATTTTTCAGCTCCATTATAATCTTATGGGACCACTGTCATATGCGGTCTGTTGACTGAAATGTCATTATGTGGTGTTATGACTGTATTAGAGGAGATCACATGATCTGGCCAAGTCTACCAAGAGACAATATAGCAAAATAAGAAATATAAAGTACGTGGTACATTTTTCACACAGTAAAGTTATTTAGCAACATACCTGAAAAACAGATAATCGCATGATTTGTCCCACATATAGTCATTGTAACTTACTACGCAGAAATCACAGGCTACACAACGCAGATGGTCACACGCTCTGTTCAGAGAAAAAAAATTGTATATTAAAAATTATTGGTATGTTTAAATATGAAGATATGTTGATTTATGCATAGTATACACCACAAAGGGGGAGAGAACCTGTGGCCTCAAGGCCACACGTGGCCCTCCAGATCCCCAAGTGCAGTCTCTCAACCGAATCCAAACTTCACAGAACAAATCCCTTTATTAAAAGAATTTGTTCTGTAAAATTTGGATTTGATCAAAAGGCTACACTCAAGGATCCAGGTCACATGTGGCCCCAAGGCCCCAGGTTCCCCACCCCTGGCTGATTACAAATGTTTATTTATACTAAAGTTGTTGTTTATATATCTAAACTTTCAGGTTAAACTTTTGCACAAACCTATTTTACTAAGATCTTGTATACTGATACATGTATACATACATGTATACTATACTGATATAAAAAAATAAAATGGATGGGTAGATCTTTTAAAATAGTTTTCAAATTATGGCTGAGGGAAATCTTAATTTAAGCTAACTTCATTTTATTTTATTTTATTTTATTTTATTTTTTGAGACAGAGTCTCTCTCTCTCTGTTGCCCTGGCTAGAATACAGTGTTATCATCATAGCTCACTGCAACCTCTAACTCCTGGGCTCAAGCCATCTTCTTGCTTCAGTCTCCAGAGCAGCTGGGACTATCGGTGTGCGCCACCACACCTTCGTAATTTTTCTATTTTTAGTAGAGATGGGCTCTCACTCTTGTTCAGACTGGTCTTGAACTCCTGACCTCAAGCAATCCTCCTGCCTCAGCCTCCCAGAGTGCTAGGATTACAGGTTTGAGCCACAGTGCCCAACCAAGCTAACTTCTTTAAATGTTTCCCTTCCTACTGAAATTTTTAGGGAAATCTCTATCAAAGAATGTGCCATATTACATTGAAATCAATCAATCTCTCCCATAAACTGCTTAATTGTTGGGACAAGATCTTATTTGTTTCTGTTTCCTCAATACTTGGCATAATGCATTCATTTACCCATTTAAAAAATATTTACTGAGATCCTACTATATGCTAGTGAAATTTCTTCTTCATGGAGCTTAGATTCTAGTGAGAAAAGAAATAAACAATACTCACAATAACTAAATTATACAGTATGTAAGAGGTTAAAAGTGCTTTGAATGAAATAACGAGTAGGGTAAAGAAAATTGTGAGTAAATTTTAAATAGGGTGGGCTGTATAGGCTTCACTGAGAAGGTGTATCAGAGTAGTTTCTTTAAATGGAGTGGTAGCTGGAAAAGGAAGTGGGGTTAAGAGAAGGTTATTTTTAAGAAGGGAGGAAAAAGAACATGCTTGTGTATTGATGGCAAAGAAGCAGTGAAGAGCAAAACTCTGATAATGCTGAAGAGAGTGGGCAGAACTGCCAGAACGATATTTAGCATATAATAGGTATTCAATGACCATCTGAGGGATTGCAATTACAAGCAATTCTCAAAACACAATTATGTATATACTGCATACCAACTTTAGGAGTAAAATGATACAGCAAATTTAAAAAGAATTATGAGTTACTGCTGCAAACAATTTAGTTTGTATGATAATTCTGATTTACTTTAAAGAAAGAAACTTCCTCTATTGTTTGAAGTGTTTAAAATAAGAATCAACATATACATTTGATCACCTAAAAATTAAAAGGAAATAAGAGTTTTTAAGGTACCAAAAAAATGCAAAGATCAGCAACAGAGTGGAAGAAAACATTTTCAACACACAAATACTTTGTACAAAAAGTGCTTACTAATGACAAAGAAAAAACAAAATGATAATATTCAGTCTCACTAACACAGGCAGCAAAGAATAACAGCAAAGAACATAGACTCTGGACAGATTGCCTAGGTTCAAACGCTGATTCCACTATGGACTAGCTGCGTAACTGCTGCCATATAACTTCTTTGTGACTGTTCTATAACATCGCAAAGGAGGGGATCCTCCTTTGAAGGATTTGCAGGGTGACCTTACAAAGCCAGTATCACCCTAATATTCTTTAGTACCCAGGAAATAACACAACAAAAAAAGAAAACTACAGACCAATATCCTCATGAACACAGATGCAAAAAAATCCTCAACAAAATACTAGCAAACCGAATCCAAAAAATAATTCGCCATGATCAAGTGGGTTTCATTCTAGGGATGAAAGGATGATACAAGGTATGCAAATCAATAAATGTGATTTAGTACATAAACAGAATGAAAAACAAAAACCATATGATCATCTCAACAGATGCAGAAAAAGCATCTAATAAAATCCAACATTCCTTCATGATAAAAACCCTTAACAAGCTAGGCATAGAAGGAACATACCTCAAAATAATAAAAGACATATATGAGAAACCCACAGCCAACAACATCCTGAATGGGGTAAAGTTGAACAAAGCAAGGATGCCCACTTTTACCACTTCTACTCAACACAGAACAGGAAGTCCTACGCAGAGCAATCAGGTAAGAGAAAAAAAATAAAGGGCACTCAAATTGGAAAAGAGGAGGTCAAACTATCCCTGTTTGCCCATGATTTGACCTTATAGAATACCCTAAAGACACCTCCAAGAGACTCCTAGAATTGATAAATAAATTCAGTAAAGTTTCAAGTTACAAAATTAATGTATACAAATCAGTAGCATTTCTGTAACAGCCAAGCTGATAATCAAATCAAGAACTCAATACCATTTATAACAGCTGCAAAAAAAAAAAAACAAAAAAAAAAAACCTAGGAATATACTTAACCAAGGAGTCGAAAGATCTCTACATGGGGAACTACAAAAGACTGATGAAAGAAATTGTAGAAGATACAAACAAATGGAAAAACATCCCATGCTACAAATTGGAAGAATCAATATTGTTAAAACGTCCATACTGCCCAAAGTGATTTACAGATTCAATGCAATTCCCATCAAAATAATGATGATGTCATTTTTCACAGAATTAGAAAAAAAAAATCCTAAATTTCACAGAAATAAAAAAAGAGCCAGAATAGTCAGAGCAATCCTAAGCAAAAATAACAAATCTGGAGGCATCACACTATCCGACTTCAAATTATACTGTAAGGCTATCGTAACCAAAACAGCATCGTATTGGTATAAAAGCAGACACATAGATCAATGGAACAGAATAGAGAACCCCAAAATAAAACCATATACCTACAACCAACTTATCTTCAACAAAGCAGAGAAAAACATACAATGGGGATAGGATGCCCTAGTCAATAAATGGTGCTGGCAAAATAAGAAAGCCACATTCAGAAGAATGAAATTTGGATCCCTATCTCTCATTACATACAAAAATTAACTTAAGATGAATTAAAGATTCAAATGTAAGACCTGACACCATAAAAATTCTAGAAGAAAACTTAGGAAAAACTCTTCTGGACACTGGCCTAGGCAAAGAATTTATGACTAAGACTCCAAAAGCAAACAGAACAAAAATAAATAAATGGGACTTAATTAAACTAAAAAGTTTTCACACAGCAAAAGAAATAATCAACAGAGTACACAGCAATCTACAGAATGGGGGAAAATATTTACAAACTATATATCCAATGAAGGACTAATATTTTCAGAATCTACAAGGAACTAAAAAAAAAATCAGCAAAAAAAACCAAAACTCAAATAACTCCATTAAAAAGTGGGCAAAAGATATAAATAGACATTTTTCAAAAAAAGATATACAAATGGCCAACATATTAAAAGATGTTCAACATCACTAGTCATCAGAGAAACACAAATAAAAACCACATTGAGATATCACCTTACCCCGTTAGAATGACCATTATTAAAAAGTCAAAAAACAATGGCTATAGGAATAGATGTGGAGAAAAGGGGAACGCTTATACATTGCTGGTGGTAATGGAAATTAGTACAACCTCTATGGAAAACAGCATGGAGAATTCTTTTTATTTTTTTTGGACTAGTCCAGTGCAGTAGTGAGAAGAGGGGAAAGACTAGAACAAGGAGTTCAACCTGTAACTGACTGTGAAGAATCAAGTGTCATAACTCACTACCTTTGGACCAGCCAAGACTTCTGAAAGAACTAAAAACAGACCTACCATTTGATTTGGCAGTCTCACTACTGGATATCTATCCAAAGGAAAAGAAGTCATTATATCAAAAAGACACATGTGCTTACATGTTTACCACAGCACAATTCACAACTGTGAAGATAGGGAATCAACCTAAGTGCTAATCACCTGAAGAGTTGATACAGAAAATGTGGTACGTGTGTGTATATATATATACACATACACATACATACATATATATATGTATACACACCCCCCCCACCATGGAATACAACTGAGCCATAAAGAAGAATGAAATAATGTCTTTTGCAGCAATGTGGATGGAATTCGAAGTTATTATCTTAAGTGAAGTATCTCAGAAAGGAATAACAAATACTACATGTACTCACTTATAAATGGGAGCTAAATGATGGGTATACACGGTCATACAGAGTGGTAAAATGGACTTTGGAAACTCAGAAAGGGGGAAGAGTTGGGAGGAGGCGTGAGGGATGAAAAGTTACCTATTGGGTATAATATGCACTATTCTGATGATGGGTACACTAAAAGTGCTGACTTCACCACTATACAATTCATCTATATAAAAACAAATCAAACAAAACAAAATCACTTGTACCCACGAAATGTATTGAAATAAAAAAACAAATTAGACATTTCTTTGACTCAGTTTCCTATCTGTAAAATGGAGATAATAAAAGTACTTACATGTCACAGAATTATTATGAGGACATAATGAGTTAATACTGGCACATAGTTATGTGTTAAAAAGTAAAATGTTTTATAAGGAATTGAAATGTAAAGCAACCAAGAGATAATTTTTAATCAATTAAGTTAACAAAAATTAGCACTCATACATTTCTAATGGATATATGAACTGCTATAACCTTTTGGGAAAAATCTTGGCGTAATTTTTTAAGTTAAAATTATACCTAGCCATTGTACTAACAACCCCATTTTGGAAAACCTGTTACATACAAATGAAAGCACCAGTATATGAGCGCATATCTCAAGAATTTTTACTACAGTATTGTTGAAGTAGCAAAAAAATGAGATACCACCTGAATATCTATCAAAAAGGGAAAAGCCCGAATAACACACAGTACATTTATACTAAGGAATATTAGGCAGTTAATAAAGAGAATTAATTAGATTTATTTACTGACCCGGAGGGATATCCAAAGCAAGGTGTATAGTAACATGATCCTATTTTTATAAAAGCAACCCCCCCAAAAAAATCCTATATAAATTTGTAAGAACATGGAGCAAAATATAGAAGGTTTATATACTATGCAGCTAATACTGATTGCTTCAGGAGTGGTGGGAAATAAGGGGACGGAGGGAGATTACCATCTTTTTCTTTATATGGTTTTCAATTTTTTATTTTTTTCAATAAACATAATACTTCTGTGATAAAAAATAAGATAAAACAAACCTATAATTAGATTTTTTTCATTTATTTCCCTTCAAGATTCAGATAAATTAATCTCAAAATTGCAAATATTTTTTGGCTTGAAAGTTTTAGAACGAATGCTTTACATTTCTAAAAATATTATTAATCATAGCAATAACCAAACATTTAAAACCTATATAACTTTCATAAATAATTCCATACTTTCTTTCAAACTGCTAGCAGTTTATGAAGTTGTATTTGTACATATGGAAATTTAACAAAATTACATTTGGACACATTTGAACTCAGATATTGAATGCACAACTCAGGAAATGCAAAATGAAGGTTCCCAAGGCTACCATAACTTTCTTTCTTATGCATATGTAGTTTATTACATGATTGCACAGAGTGTTAACTTTAATGCCTTAATACATATGTGCAATTTGGCTGAATTACTGCTGTTGTGGGAACTATAATTTAAATTTCCTGACATTTTGTATGTGTAAAATCTCAACCATAATGTTAAATACAACTTTTTAATTTAATTTAAAATTTAGTAGTTTATTCAAATCTATTCACACTACCACATTTTCCTACAAACACTGTCCTTTGAGAAACATAAAACTAACTTGCAGCTAAGAAATCATTCCAGTGCTACGATTTACTCTATTAGATCATAATTAGTACCAGTCTATGGAATAATCCAGTCTTGCAAGTAGTTTAAAAAATAATTAGGAGAGTAAAATTCAATTGGCTTGAAAATACCCTGGTTTTATCTACCCCACTTATTAATGCCACCACACTTCCTACTACTATTCTTTCTCCTTTCCACCAACTGGGTAAAAGACAAATCTTTACACTGTAAAATCATTCAGCATTATCCCCAAACCAGAGCTTTATCCAAAAATCAAACAAAGAAAACAAATAGGCAAAATAGACTCAATCTCCTTTATGACCTGGATATGTAAATCAGTGCTTATTTGCAGGGCTTAAATATATTTTTCTTCCATAACTATATATATAAAACCCTATCTAATATAAAGTCATAATGCCAATGAAAGATAAATTGTCAGGTCTTTCCCTTTAAAATGCAGAGGGAATATACATATGGAGGTGTCACCAATAGCTTTGTCCTTTTGTCTAGCTAGTAAGTAGAACTGACTGTTTTAAAGATGTCTATGGTAGGCATGCCCCTAAAACAGACCAGCATAGTCTTCTGCCCAGACACTGTGGTTCTCCATTAAATCCTATCAGATTTATACACTGGGACTAAGGAGCCTTGATATTTGGACAACTTGAAAATAATAGCAGCTGTAATAGCAAAAAGAGCTAAGATTTTTCCTCTTACACATATTATTATACATGGTTTTCTAGCCATTATACTAGAAAGCATAATGGATTAGGACTTGAGCTACCCATTTGAGTCCTTGCTTTGCAATAACTGATATGACCTTGAGCAAGGAGTATTACCCAGGAGTCATTCTTAATAACTTTCTCTCTTACCTCCCATAGCCATTTTTTTTTTTTTTTTTTGAGACAGAGTCTCACTCTGTTGGCTGGGCTAGAGTGCTGTGGCGTCAGCCTAGCTCACAGCAATCTCAAACTCCTGGGCTCAAGTGATCTTCCTGCCTCAGCCTCCCAGGTAGCTGGGACTATAGCCATGCGTCACCATGCCCGGCTAATTTTTTCTATATATTTTTAGCTGTCCAGCTAATTTCTTTCTATTTTTAGTGGAGACGGGGGTCTCTCTCTTGCTCAGGCGGGTCTCAAACTCCTCAGCTCAAGCAATCCTCCCGCCTTGGCCTCCCACAGTGCTAGGATTATAGGCATGAGCCACCGTGCCCGGCCTCCCATAGCCATTTAATCCTTGAATTCTGTCAATTCTATATTTTAAATATCTCAAGTTTCTCTTTTCTCTATAGTCACTGCTACCACTCAGGTCGCAGCGACCATCATATCTTTCCTGGACTACTGTAACTATTGCCTGTTGACTAGTCTCCCTGTGTCCCTTCTCTTGTCTTGCAACTTCCATGCCATTTTCTACACAGCAGCCAAAATGACTTTTTTTAGAAACTGAAATCTGACCCATTGCATATAGGACACACTTTTTCTAAAAATCCTCCAAAGGACTACAGGATACCAAACCAAATGTCTCTCAATGATCTCTTCAGCCCCATCAAGAGCTTTTTTCCCCACCACTCACTACGCTCTAGCCCAGCCAGCTGTTCTCCTGTTCCTCCAATACCCCTAGCTCCTTCCCTTTTCAGGAACCTTCTAACATGGCGTGCCTTCTGGCTCCAACGGTCCCCTCTCTTTGCTTAATTCCTCCTCATTTTTCATATTGTGGTTTGATTAAATATTATCTGCTTAGGGAAGCATTCCCTGACCCTTCTTCGTATCAGTTAGGATGCCCACTATCTATGCTTACAGTATCCTGTACTTTTTCTTCACATTATATACTAAATGGAAATTAAAAAATAATTTGTAGAATTATCTATTTAAAGCTTATCTCCTCACCTAGACCAAAAGCTCACTGAGGGCAAAGAAGTGTCCACTATTTGTTCATTTAATCTCTAGGACCTAGCAGGTGGTTAGTATGTGTTTGATGAATTTAACACAAGTATCTCAATTTCCTCATTTATCATATAGAGTTAAAAATTCTTACTCTTTCTGCACCTTGGTTTTTTTTCTGCAGAGCAGGTGAACCAATATGTATATATAGAAAGTACTCTGGACAGTATAAAGTACTTTACACGTTAAATGTTGTATATGCACATGAATACATACATATTTATCTTTCTATGGGTTCAGATTCTGTGTCATGAAATGGGCAATTGATAAAAGACCTGTAAATGTAAACATTTACCTGTGCATATATATGCAATTGGTGTCTCCTCTTATAGCTGTACAGAAGGTAGGAATGGGGTTTGATAGACTGTGGCATCCTCATGGATCAACCCTAGGACCTTCAGGCTATAAAAACGGGCTGTTCTTTTGTCTATTGAAAGTCCACCTGGAATAAGACTCCTCTATGTGAGAACTAAATGAAAGTATACACAAAAATGTACTACATATACTAAAATCTTAATGAAATATTTACTCTTTAGAAGTAAATCAGATTTTTTTAAAGACCATTTTAAAAATCACAAGGCACCTACAAATAAACACTGATACATACTTCCTGAGGTCAAACGGAAAAGTAGCAGCAGAATATAGGATTCTTGCCCCTGAGATATAATGAGTAAGCAGGACTAATAGATGAGAAAGACAGCCATAATTACAAACCAGAAATAGCTATAGCTAACTGCCCTTTGCACCATACACAGCCTTCATGTATTAGTTAATTTAATCTTTACAGTATCTTCATGAAGTATGTTTAGTTTTTAAGGGTAAGGAAACCTTAGAAGATAAAATGTCTTCTCAAGGCTTCAGAACTTGTGAGGGGCAGAGTGAGGCTCTGAACACGGGCATTCTGTCATCAGAACCCTTTTCCTTCACACCACAGGTGTAATCATTTGCTTCTTTGTCTGTTTTTCCACTGGTCAGTGTTTTGCCTTTTTTTTTGTAAACTAGCACAGGGCTTAGGACATGGCGGGCATTCAGTGAATTTAAGAAAGAAAAAAAATAGTTCAAATAGAATGAGAAAATCAATCTACAGCATGTGAATTAAGACACTAGGGGACACGCATTAGAAAGGACTGTCATTCCACACAGAGAATAAATGTAAAAATACTCAGACACAGAAAAACATAAGTGAAATACAGAAACTGACAAGAAGTGTCCTAGTGAAAGCAGAGTGTCTGTCCCAGGCTTTAACTGGAGGTAAACGCCCTGAAGAGAGAAGACGAACAAGGATAACAATTTGGTAAAGCAAATAGTGAGTTTAAAGTTAATGTGAGATAAATGGTAACTCATTTTCCTTCTGAACAGGGAGAGGCACACAAAATAATATTTTAGGGATATTATCTTGAATACCATACATGGATAAGACTAGGAAAGATGGAATAGGATGGTAACTGGGAAACTGTTGATATAAGTCATGGGTGACTTGATAGAAGCCTGGAATAGAGATGGTGTGGCTCTGAAAAAGACTGAGACATGTACACTGAGTTGACACAGGCAATTCAAGATTGATAGCAATAACATTACATTCTTCTCTAAGGACAGTTTGTGGCTCTAATGCTTTGTACAGAAAGTCCTCAACAGACAATGAGTCAACTACTGTCAATTCTTATTTATAGCACTTAGACCAGGCAGCAGCCCAGTAGATTTATATGAGCCAGTTTACAGCCTGGTGTTCCCAATAAGGCTTCCCAGACTCCCAATTTGACTTTGATTCTATTGAGGCTAGCACAACTACAACCCTCCAACAATGTCTTTTTAGCTCCTACTTCTGTTATTCAACACTGCTATGCTCTGCATAATGATGTTTCAGTCAACAACGGACTGTATAACAGTGGTCCTATAAAATTTTAACGGAGCTGCAAAATTCCTATCACCTAGTGACATCACAGCCGTCATAATATTGTAGTGCAACGTACTACACACGTGTTTGTCATGATGCTGGTATAAACAAATCTACTGTGCTGCCAGTCTTATAAAAGTATAGCACATACAGTTGTGTATGGTACATAAGACTTGATAACAATATTAAATGACTATGTTACTAGTTTACATATTTACTATACTGTACTTTTTACTGGTATTTTAGAATGTACTCCTTCTCCTTACAAAAAAACCAAGTTAACTATAAAATAGTCTCAGGCAGGTCCTTCAAGAGCTATTCCAGAAGGCAGTACTGTTATTATAGGAGATGACAGCTCCATGTGTTTTATTGCCCCTGAAGACCTTCCAGCAGGACAAGATGTGGAGGTGGAAGGCAATGATACTGATGATCCTGACCCTGTGTAGGCCTAGGCTAATGTGTGTGTTTGTGTCTCAGTTTTTAACAAAACAATTTAAAAAGTAAAAAAATTAAAAATTTTGAAGATAGAAAAAAGCTTACAGAATAAGGTATAAAGAAAGAAAATACTTTTGTACAGCTATACAATGTGTTTGTGTTTTAAACTAAGTGTCATTACAAAAGAACCGAAAAGTTAAAAAAAGATTATAAAATAAAAACGTTACAGAAAGTTAAGGTTAATTTATTATTGAAGAAAAATATATTTTTATAAATGCAGTGTAGCCTAAGAGCTGTGTTCATAAAGTCTACAGTAGTGTACAGTAATGTTTTAGGCCTTCACACTCGCTCACCCAGAGTAACTCTCAGTCTTGCAAACTCCATTTATGGTAAGTGCCCTATACAGCTGTACTTATTTTAAAAAATCTTTTATACTGTGTTTTTACTGTAGTCTTTTTATGTTTAGGTATGTTTAGATATACAAATACTTACCATTGTGTTACAATTGCCTACAGTATTCAGCACAGCAAAGTGCTGTACAGGTTTATAGCCTAGGAGCAATAGGCTATATAGCCTATGTGTGTAGTAGGCTATACCACCTAGGTTTGTGTAAGTGTGCTCTACAATGTCTGCATGACAAAATCGCCTACTGATGCATTTCTTGGAACATATCCCCATTGTTTAGCAATGCATGACTGTATAACACTTATCACTCCAGAAATGTAGTCAACATACAATCACATAACTCAGGTTTTTTTCCTTAAAAAATTAACAGAAAATAAAAAAGTGTTTTAGAAATAACTAGACAAAAATGTAATAATCTAGGTAAGTAGGCCTCTGCCAAAAATAGAACGAAAAGTAGCAGGACAGTAGAAAGATTTGCTTGAAGCCACTCTGTTTCCCCATATTATGAAAATGCTAATGGAATGTGCAAGGAGTATGCGGAGAATATGGGCTTCGGGTAGGTGGCACTATGACTATAAGACAGCCTAGAAAGAGATACTGGTGATCAAACTGGATGTAGGAAAGGGCAGGGAAGAGACAAAGAATGAAGAGTTTCTGCTTTTGAAATATGAACTATGTGAAATCAAGTGACTATGCTTGAGAACTTATGGGGTAATGCAGATCTGTAGCTTCTCATGCTAACTCTTTGGCCAAGGCAGTGTGGTAAGGCGTCACAAATCTGAATGGCCACACTGCTTTGCCGGCCTTATCTACTGCCTTCCACTGCCTGGAAGTTAGTTCACTCTCCTGGTGTCCTATGGAAACCAAGTTGGGACTGGAGTGATCCAGGCACTTCACGTAGGGCTTAGAAAAGGGCATCAACAGAATAAATAATACATACTCAATATGACAGCTTTCAATAGTTATCTCCCAAGAATAATAAACATTTCAACAAAGTGTTCTTAGATTGGCTAATAAAAATATCTCTCCTTATAAAACAGAGTGATGTCAAAAGGATAAGAACCACATTCTAACAGGGCATTAATTTGGAAAAACCTAATAAAAAAGTATATTTCTGACATCCTACCTCCATGAAGTGTTTGTTCCAATCCCACATTGAATAGCACTCCCACCAAGGTACACTGGACTGCAACTAGACGTGTTTGACAGACAGAGAAAAATTAAATTACAAGAAAAAAGAATTATGAGAAGTTAATTTGGCCTTGTTAAAAAAATTAGCATTGTTGACTCTATGCCCTTGTAATCAAATTGTATACTTTCCATAGCAAGCCAATTATTTCAAAGAAGAGATATTTATTTCAGGATAACTGCTTTATTGGATATAACCTGTACATTCATGAACACTCAAGGAGTTAAAATGAGTCACAAAAAAAAATGTGTTTGTCAAATAATGTAAGGGACAAAGTAAACATCCAAGAATATAACAGAACATTAATTTTGAGAAACTGTTCACACTATTTTTTTTACATGGCAGAAAATTATTTACAATAGCAATAATCTCCCATTTAATTTCCTTTACACTAAGGGGTCACAGACCATAAGAACACTGAACATAATTGCTATTGGTCTTTCTCCTGAAGGCCAACCAGTGCTTTCTTGTTCAATGTCACTGTTGTTTAAATGGTAACAAAATCTACTAGACTATGCTCAAAGTGTTTGCTCACTAGTATGTATAATCCATCAAAGCAATCTCAACTTACCTTTTACCAAAGCCTTGAATGGAAGCTTTGACAGATGTGTTACCTGAAGATTTAGATTTTAATTTCTGTTAAAAAAACAAAACAATAAAAGGCCAATGGAAACTTAGACAACTGTAACATGAAAACTAATATTCTTTATTTTATAACAAGAATATTTTCTAAATGACTTAAATAAAAATTTTGGTGGCATCATTTTTAAGTTTCTGAAATAAAAACAACGATCAAAACCTTTTAAAGGCAAAAGGGAAGTAGAACTCTCTGAGGAATTTGCAAATTACTCTAACTTTTAGGCTAGGAAATTGATATACTGCCATTATTAGCATGCTAAGATTTAGAGTCACTTTATAACTCTTCAGTTAATATTAGAGTTCAATGATTTAATATGAAGGACCTGCTGTTTAAAACTTCATTCTAGAAAAATTCAACTGAGGAGGAAAAAACCTCAGACTCATTTTAAAGGCTATGAACGGTACTCACATGAATTAAAATTAACCTAACCAAACTCCTGTGTAACTTCAGAAATATTACTTTTGATCAAATGGAACAGTTTAAACCAATAGATGTTCAAGGAAAATGCAGAGCTACCCAGTCACAATCATACAGTAGTTCCTATATGGTTACATAATAACATCATGATCATTAGCAAGCTTTTATTAAGTGTTAACTGGTATGTGGTACCAAACAACATAAACCAACCACATACTAGGACCACCGCCAAGGAGAGGAAGTGAGATGGAGAAAAGGCAATTTAAACTATGCACAGACATGCCTTGACTTTACCTAGTGAGGAAATTTAGTAGAGGCAAAAATATTTCATTTTACTATTTCTCTTAACTCTTTTATTTGATGTTAAGCAGAAATGGAAGAATTTTTGGTGTATGTATGAAAAATAATAATACGTATGAGTCTCTTTTTGTTTTGGCGAGTATGTTTCATATACCATCCAGATTCACATTTATGACTCTAAGCTGGTAGACTGTGACATTTGTTGTTGGTTCTTGGGCTTTCTTGTATGGGTCCGAGAGCAGTTTAGAAACGCAACAGAATGGGAGGGCTGAGGATGGGGTTGGGGAGCAGTACTTTTAGGGCTTAATGTAGCTTCTAAGGATAATGTGGGCATCTGTTCATAGACACTTCTTTTCCTCATCCAATAAATGTTGTACATAGACCTGCTTTCTATCTTGAAGATTGTTAAACTGGATATAATAACTAGAAAAGGAAAACATAGAGGAGTGCATAAAAGTTTATTTTGTCATGACTGTAAGAGCTCCTTTTATTTCAAATTAGTGTATTTTAAAGCCAAACTAGGTAAGTATCTTCTCTTTCTAAAACACCTTGAACAGGAGACACAGTGCCACAGATACACACACTATAGTACTTAATGAATTGCTCAGGTGATTAATGAAGAGCAACAAAAACATCATGTAGTTTTTTTTTTCTACTGTTGATTAGCATTATTAATTAGCACTACTATTCAGCACTTATGATATATTCTGTTTTCAGTGTACAGGTGACCTTGAACAACACAAGTCTGAACTGTGTGGGTCACCTGTGTGTGGATTTTTTCCCCAGCAAAATAAGGATTAAAAATAGAGTTTTTGAGGGATGTGAAACCCGTGTATATGGAGGGCCAAATACAGGACTTGACTATGGTCAGATTTTGGTATACACGAGGGTCCTACAACCAATCCCCCATGTCTACTGAGGGATGATTGCATTTATTATTGCTGTTGTGTTGACATGAATCAATTGGGTTTTAGCTTATTAGTTAACCTCAGATGAATTGAAAATGTTAAAATTTAGAGAAATTCAGATCTTAAAATCTAAGTCATTTGATTTTTTAGTCTGGCTGACAAAAATATAAATGGGCCCTATCCATATCCTTGCCACCACCATTACCTAGTGATTTTTAGTCTACTGTTTTGCTTTAATCTTCCCTACTTTTTAATAAAAAGCTCTGGTAATAGAGCTTTTTCTTTGCTGTCTTTATAAATTAGACTTCTATTTGGTCTCTGTCTTTTAAATCTGACAAATATGTTTCACATGCACCATACTGATACACACTGCTGGTGTGAAAAATATAAATGATACAGTCACTTTAGAAAACAGTTTGGCAATGGGTAAAAAAGTTGAAGATGAGCACATCTTATAACCTAGGAATTCCTCTTCTAGGTTTATACATCCTAAAGAAACTCTTGCACATTGGTAAAAGATGAGATGAAAAAATATCCAATGAAGCATTATTTGTAATAATAAACAAATGGGCATGATCTAAATGTGCATCATCAGGGAAATGGACAAACTGTGGTAGAGTTACACAATGGACTACCGCACACAGTTAAAATTATTTATGGTTATATACATATGTAATAAAAATGTAAAGTATGGATGGGAAGGATAAGTGGTTACTTTTGGGAAAGAAGGCAGTAGAGCTAGGTTTAGAGAAGTCTGAAACTATATTTCTAATTTGTATTTCTTTTAAAAAAAAGTCCAGAGAAGCAAACATGGCAAAATTTTAAGATATGTTAGTATGGGTGGCTGTTATGTTCAGCATATAGGTGGCTGTTGTATTATTTTATGAACTTTTTATAAAGTTAAAATAGATAAACATTAAAAAAAATTAAAATACTAACAATTTAGTCATTGGTTTATGGTATAACAGCAATGGCACTGCATCTGAGATGCTAAGCACATTCATATAATGAAAGTTGTTTGTGACCTTTTAGAAAAGTGTTCTTAGCGACTACAAATAAACATAAGTGACCTGCTTGATCCGACTTTTACAATAACAGTTTTTTAATTTCTTATTCTTGCTGAGCATTGAACAGGGAAACACATACTGAGCAGTATTTCACTGCTTCCACAACAGTTTAAGAGGAATAGTTTCTTTTAAGTAATTGTGTTTCTCAGAATTCAAAGGAGTACAGATAGCTACTTGTGCCTTAAGTTTTAAGACTATTCTAAACACATCTTGATATAATGAAAGAATGACTGCACGTTTATAATACTTGACTTACAGAGGGTTTTTTGTCAAAGTTGGGCTCTTCAAATATTTCATTAATAAGTCTGTCAAGATCATCTTCTTTTTTAAATGTTTCTGTTGATCTGAAAAGAAAAAACACAAAAAACCCCCACCTGAAGCTTAAGAGCAAATAAAGTCAATATCCCAAGAATTTTGTTTAAAGTCCATTATTAGAGTTGATGATGGAGGGATAAATGTAACGTTAATTACTTTTGTTTTGGACATAGCCTAAGTTTGCTGAGACAAAGATAGTCTATCTAATTTGTAGTTTATCAGCTACAAATTCATATATGCATGTTACTATTACATACTTAAATAAGACATTCAAAGCTACATTACATTCAAGAGAAAGCCGGGCATGTACTCTTCTAAATTACATCAGGCACTTATCTAGGGAATACAAAGAAAGTATAACTACAAGAAGAATTTGATATTGTAAATAAAGATAATTTTAACCAGTTTTTCTAATTTTTTCCCTAAGGATTCCACTGTAAGTCAAATAACCACATCTTTTTACTAAAGGAGCGAAAGGTCATGTAATCAAATGACAGCTCTCCCCCAAGTGCTATTTGTTATATAATATCTCAACTACCTCTTTACCTTCTGCAGGCAAAGCCATCACTGGATTAATACAAACTGTTACTGCACAGAATTTTCTATCAAACAGCTGACCTTTACTGAATACTTACTAAATGCCAGGGCTGCACTGTCCTATGGCTTTACATGAGGATATTTTCATTAGTCCAACTTTATAGATGAGGAAAAGGCACTGAGATTTAGAAACTTGCTCAAGGTCATATAAATAGCAGGAAGAATGGCTTAGAACTGGATCTAGGGGCAGTCCATGCATCTCACACTATATGAGAGTAACTCTCTTCAGCGTTTATATGTTGCAGATGCTGTACATCAATTTCATAATGTCATTAGACCCTTAAATTATTTGTTTTAGAAGACAAGTTTTTTAGCCAAACTCTCTAATTTTAGAAACATATTTACTTTGATCATTCTTAACATCAGGAATATAGGCTTTCTTTGTTACTACTTGGAGTAAGACAATTTAACCCGATATAAGAAAATCCAGAGAGCGCTGCCTACTACCTAAGGGCTGATTCCATCTATCTCCAGGCTAAGCCCCTTCAGTTGTTCTGTCTCCAACTTTTATTGTTAATGTCTTTCACTATTTAGACTGGCTTCTTCCCTTGACTTAGTATTCTCAAGATTTTCTTCTTCAAATAAACATTCCAAAAAACTCCTCTCTTAAAGCTGACACCCATTCTTATTCACTACTGAAGAGTAGTTTATATCCATTATTCTTACTTCCTTGCAAGGAGATTTAACACCAGTTGAGACCTTAAATCTGATGGGGATTTCTCAACCTTGGAACTACTGACATTTTGAGCCTGATAATTCTCTGGGATATGTGTGGGAGAGGGGGGCTGTTGTATATTGTAGGATGTTTTACAACATCCCTGGTCTCTAGCCAGTAGATGCCATTAGCATACCCTTCCCCAGCAGTGATATTCAAAAATGTTTCCAGATATTGCCAGATGCCCCTTGGGTGGCCAAATCATCACTGCTCCAGAGCTACTGATCAGTTTAAATTATTTACTCTTTCTGAACCTCAGATATTCTACCTGTAAAAATGATATCTAGACAACAATTTAAAACTGCTTCTACGTGTAGTATTCTATTTCTGGCCTCTATATCCCTCAGCTATAGTGAAACTCTTCTCTCAAAGGTTACCATTTCCCAAATCACTACATTCAATGGCCTTTCTCAGTTCCAATCCTCTTTAATTTTTCAGAAGCATCTGATACTCTTGGGTACCAATTTCTTAAATTTCTTTTGTGACAGCAGGTTGCTAAGATCTCCTCTTGAAATTCTCTTTGCCTCTGGTTTTCAGGACATACTCTCTAGGTTCTCCTCTCATGCAATTTCACAATTTCAAGAATCACATGCATTCAAACTCTACCAACCTAATCAATACTGCTAGAGATCCAAACTGCCTGTTTATGTAGATTCTGGTCTGTTCTTAGATCACACAATTTCATGATGCTCACACTTGCTTATTATGTTTTGCTATATTAATAATAATTTTCAAAAAGCTAGTATTTCATTGAGAACTCATAATTTTAGAAGACAGTATAAGGTTTTTTGATGATATTATAGTCTCAATCAAATGTTAACAAGCTTTTATTGGTTCCCTAACTATGCTTCTTATATTCTAATCTTTTTAAAGATATAGTTTCTGCTAAAAATAAAATCTGCATCCTAAGTAAAAGAAATAGAAACACTTGAAACCTACAATTAAATATGAGAGGTACATGTAGAAAGCTTAAATCTGGACCTACCATTTCCTGGTAGACTTGGCAAAATGACTTTGGGCAAATGACTATTTTTTAAGCCTTGGACAGTGAAATAGGGATAATAGTATTCACCTCATGGGGTTGTGGAGATTAAATAACACTTTAAAAACACTTGGCATATAGGAAGGACTCAATAAATATTGGCTAATATTATTAGAGCTATTATCAAGAAGGTTATATTATCTTTAAATATTCCTACCTGTATCATTCTGAATCACTTTATTCCTATTGAAGTTCTAATCAACTCACATCAGTCTTTTTTTTTTTTTTTTAACTAACCACATATTTCTCTGCATCATTTTTAACACTTCAACAAGTTGCATGTGCTGACCACTTATATTAGCAGTTTTTGTGCCTGGTATTCAGACATAGCTGGTCATCTACTGTATTATTTGCAAAGCTATCATTTTAAGAGGCAATTTAAGTATCTTCGCTCTTTCAAAACACTGAGATTATATTGCTTACAACTGGCAGTTAGTCTCCTGTTAATAAATTCACAACATAAATCACTTTCTAGCTTTTAAATATCAATTTTGGCTCCAGACAAAATTTTAGTATATGACATTATACCTGGTAGAGACTGTATTTGGTATTACATTTATGGCCTTTGTTGTTGGTTTTTGCATAATTTACAACGACATTGCCAGATGAAAAGTTTTAACACAAATGACAAACAGTATTGGTTCACTACAGCTTTGATAAATTATTTAGTACTGAAAAATGTAATGTATTAAGGTGGGATGGAGTGCTAGAAGCATTATGAATGAATTCTAATAGTGCAGTAACAGGCAGGAAAGAACCCATGCTTGGAGAGAATCCACATTAAGTAGCACTTTCCATTTTGAGCAGCCTAGTCTAGGACATTCTACCCCTCTGCATGCTAATTCTTCTCTGATGAACAGGCTCTGAAAAGCTCTTTGATAGATTCTCTCCATCCCCTAAAGGAACAAATAAAAAGAAATTGCAAAATAACACTGCGGTGGGACTGGGATGGTAGATGTGCTAATGGATACACGAGGAATTCCAGCACACAGTAACATACAAGTTAATGAAAGTGATATTTATACATTTAGTCAAATGAGAGTTAGCACATTCAAAGTAGTCATTTTAGGTGGCTCTACATTTATGTTTTAAAATGCTGCTTGGTACTCAACTAGTTTTTAGAAATTCTGCTTCTTAACTCCTTTAGAATCTTTTCAATGTTTTTATTTTGTGAGAATAAATTTTTATAAATAAATGTCACTGGAGGCAAGCCTGGTGAATTGAGTAGTGACAAAATTGGGTAACACTTCTGGGAATTCAAACACACAGACCAAAAAAACAAGACCAAACCAAAGATACAGCTATAAAACTAACAAAAATGACATTCTTGGATTGATCCAAAGCTGCCTCTATGTAATTTCACAAGCGTTTCCAAAATATTCTAGGCAAGAGGCAATTTCTAAAAGATTCTAGCAAGAGTTACTGCAGAGCCTCCCTAAGTCATCACTTTGAAGGACAATACTCACTCTGATGCAAACATTTTCGTTTTTTTAGAGGCTGAGGGGGGAAATAAAGTGAAGGAAGGAATTCTATTATTTACGATTATAAGAAGAAAAAAAGACTGGTAAATTTGAAAGGCTGTCTTTTGGATCAAAAACCAAAAGACTTAAGAAACGCCCTCAAGTTTCCATACCTGTGCTGAGACCTGCTGGGACCCTTAACTGGAGTGGGGGAGGGGGCGAGGGGAGAAGGAAGGTAGTGGGGTTAATGTTCACAATAATTAACCCTTTTGTCATGAGTCTAATCTCATCCCAACTCCTTCAGCTTAAAACAAAATTCAGCTAAAATAGAACAGAACGAAATCGTTTTTCTCCCGTAACAACTGGCCCCAGGCTTGGCCGGGAGATTAGGGGCACTAACCAGGGGGGTGAGGGTCTCTGACAGGGCACTCCACCGGGGAATGAGAACCGCTTGGCCAGAGGCAAAACCTGGCCGAGGTCAGTGCGGCCCTCTCGGGGCTAAGGAGAGGGGCACCGGGGCTGCAGCCCCCCGCCATTGGGACCCCTGGGCCGTGGCAGACAGACAGACTGGGTGAGGGCCGCTGCTCTCCGGGGCGGGGCAACAGCAGGGCCAGCTCCCTGGGGCTTGCCCGGGGGCGGAGTCTGCAGAGTGGAGCTGCCAGAGTCCTCGTGGACAGAGTCGAGGGGTGAGCCGTCCCGAGGGTGGAGAACTGAGTGTCTGAACCCTAACGTGGGGAGGAGCTGGAGGTGGCGGGCACGTTTCTTTCGAGTGTGGCGGCTGAGGGGCGGCTTTAGGGCCTGGAGCAAGGCGTTGCCAGAAAAGTCCACCCCTCCCGCCCGTTAACCTGAGAGTCTCTTTCGCCTTGGCTCGGTTCCGGTCGCTGCTGTGGGTGTTGCCGTCGCAGCCTTTGGGCCGCTCAGCCATGCCCAGTCTCAGTGCGTCGGGTCTGCAAAACTTAGACTCGACTTCATCCAAGAGCTCATCCAGGTCCTCCGCCATCTTGACTCGTCAAACCTTTCCCCCTCTCCGGTCGCCACCGTGTGGAATGGTTGCCCGGGGCAACGCGAGGACCCGCCGTACGCGCTTCCCCCTGGCCGCTCGCGCGCATGCGTACGCCGTGCCGTCGTAGTCCAAGATGCCCGCGAGGAGTTGCGCGACAGAACGGTGGGTCAGTGAGGCAGGGGCAGAGCGGGCTCCTCGCGGAGCAGGAGGTGAGAGCTATCCCTTAACTGTGTGACCTCGCGACGCTTGGCTTTTCTTCCTCCAGCTTGTCTGGCGTGTTTTGTTCCCCTTCCCAGTCCTGAGCCCAAGTTGTAACCACAAGCACACTGTTTCACTCCCTCATTTCTCCTCTGTTTAGGTCCCTGCCGTGTTCCAATCGTTCGTAAATTTATTAAATCTGTGGAAGATTTGTGGAGAACGCGCCAAAACAAAAATAAATGGTCGCAATAAAAAGGGAATTTTCTCGTAGTCGGCAGGATTCGAACCTGCGCGGGGAGACCCCAATGGATTTCTAGTCCATCGCCTTAACCACTCGGCCACGACTACTGCTGATGTTAATTTTGGCATTGAAAGTCTATGTAGACTCTGCACAAGCGTTGCTGCAGGAACGGGTATGTTGGGGTCTGGAGAAAAAGATTGCTATGCTGTTCTGTCTGAGGAGAGCATATTTTAATGTTATGGCTCTAATAATTGTAGCTGTTTGAAGGACTCAGAACATATCCCGTCCAACCCTTTCTATTCTCAGAAAAAACTGAGTTCTAGTTAAGTATGAGGGAGAGAGAGGGACAGAGAGGGAGAGAAAATGAATGAATATCGGACGACCGCACACCTACTTGCTTGCACAGTGATGGGGCCATTTCCAGGAGGGAACTAGGAACCGTGGGGCGGCCGACCAGCTTCCTGGCTTCCTTGCAGGGCCACCCTTTCACTCCTCCGCCTTTCTCTTTGACAAATAGCTCCCAGGACTTTGTTTTCACCCACCAAGCATTAGAGTGCTATTACCCACCGATTAATATTCCCTATGCAGGGCTAGACAGTCCCACCGTGCCATAAAAGCACTACTTTGAAAAGTGTAAAGCGAGCTACAAGTGTAAGGTATTATCGTCAACCTGTGCTAAAGTGAGGTAGCAAAGAGTTTCCCTTGTAAGCTCTGGAGATACAGTTTGATCCAGATGACTTATTAGCTTCATTTATTTGGTTTGTTGGTTCTTCAAGATCTCTCTAATGTCCTTGAAGAGCGACTGGTGTGCTGGAGCCAATGGTGCCTGCTCACTAGAGCCCACCTTTAAATTTTCATGGATTTTGGAAGGCGGTTGTTAAATGAAACCATTATTAAAAGTTAAATTATGTAAATTTACAATTAAATTATATTGAAAGCAAAGGTAATAATCAAAACTCACCACATTTTAGTTATTTCACTACATTTTAGTATTATTTATGCTGTTGAGATTACTTACATCTATTGTATCTGAAATACTTTCTCTTCTTAACTTCCCATTCAATGATGTCACTTGGGAAGCTTGAAATCAGCCATAGTGGGTGTATTTACATTAGGGAAATTGCAAATGTGTCAAAGCAGGGTTTTTTCTCCCTAGGAGCTTGTCGTGAGACATTTATTAGCATACTGCTAATGCTACCATCAGACCAACTTAGAATATTTTCAGCGAGGCAACACTCCCCTTTCCTATAGGGCCACTCTGGTTATTCTCCCTGCAGTTTTTTTTTTTTCCCTTTTTTTGGGGGGAGGGGCACAAAGTCATATCTCCCTGCAGTTTTATTTCAGCTATTAGAATCCTGGTATATTGTATACTATTTAATTAAAAACATTTTTTTCTCCAAGTTGCCTTGCTAGGTGATTGTACCTAGAACTGACCTCCAGCAGAAAGACAGGAAAAAGCCACTTGAAAAAGCTGTCCTTAACAACATGGTACCAGGGGAAGTAACGCATAGTCACCATGCAGTTTGACAGGCTTAAATAAGTGATTTGATTTTTCTCTAGAAAACATAAAATCTGAGGTGATATGTACCAGTGTTGAATCTCATGTAGAAGATTTGCAATGAGGGACAGTGAAAAGATAAAAGGAAATGTTTCTGGTTTTTGTATGTTTTGTTTGTGTGACTATTAGAAAAAAATTGGAGCTTGTTCTCCCCCACTGCCACCCTTATTTTAATAAAATACTATGTGTGGATCATCTAGAGTTTGGTATTTTGTGAATTTCATTTATGATTCATTCAGTTCTCCAGTGGCTCTCCTGACTTTAGTTATGTTTTCTTTCTGGTTTGCTTCCCAGAGAGAAAAGGTCAGAGTATATAAGGAGAGATGCCACATATCATGTAAGCGTGACACAGGTGTATGACTGTGTGATAACTGTAAAATGATAGTGCACTGTTAAAATCTCCAGATACCAGGGTACCTTTCAATGGGCTCTAAATGATGGATTGTGGATATACAAGATGAAGTTAGATAGGCTTTAGAAGATTCTACATTCATGCAAATCATATTAGAAGGTAATTTTTTTAAAAACAATGTTATATATTCCTTTAGTATTTTCTTTTTGTTTTCCAAACGGTCTTCTTTCTCATCTCTGTAATTTTTAATATGTGTAGACAATGTTGTGAATCCTTGTTCCCTAAGTCTTTCCTAGTCATGGAAAGCATGAGGAATGTCAGGTGTTTCATAAAGGTGAATAGGCAAGTGCCTTCAGATGATACAATTGTTAAACATAGCAAAGGGGCATGCTATGTATTGTTACATTCACTTAGTATTCTAAGAATTAATATTTAGTAGCATTAGTCCCTTAGTATTTTAGGGAAAAGATGTCTATATTAAGAAATCAGAGCCTTGTTGGTTTTTCCAAGTAAGCGAAGAATGCTCTGAGCCTGCATTCTTGCTAGTGCCTTTTTAAATGAATTAGAGGTGGTGATACAGCTGGTTCTGTTGTCCCACACAGCTCCAGGCCAACCCCTGTAGTTACAAGGTGTTTTATAATTCTCCTGGCTATTCACATAATGAATTGCAAGACTTCTTTGAATTCCCATGTACTTAGGTTTAATTTTCCCAGCCCTGCTTTCTTCCCCACACATCACAGGCCTTCTAAATACATACCCACTGCTGGGCAGTGATATTGGTGGGAGGGGAGACATCCTCCGGGAACAGTCACAAGCCTCCAAGCAGCTGATGCTGTAGAAGAAATGGAATAGCACTGGGGCAGCTTCAGTTCTTTTAAGTAGTCCCTGAGTAAGGCCTCGATGTCATGTAGGTAAATTCAGTCCAGAACACACAGAATCTTTATTGGAATTTGTACATTCATCTCTCACAGCTGTGGAGAGTTTAGACTAATCACAACTCTCACTGGGATACTATCATCTTGGTAATTTGAAAAAGGATCAGGAGCCTGCAGGCTTGGAACATCTTGAGAAAACTCCGGCTCTGAAATACATCATCACATGTGGGGGACACCACTTGCGGCATCATTGCAGAGAGCTTAAGAATGCTGAAATCAAGCATTTCTCTGGCTTGATTTCAAATGGCTGGAGAAATCTGAGAATTTTTTTTTAACTGCAAAACAGATTCTTTCCTCTTCCATCAACCCGGTTGCTGTCAATGTGTCCAGTGTTAGGTGCCAAAAATGAGCATAGCCTCTTAATGTTAACAATGCCAAGGTTAACACGGCCGCCAGGGGCTCTCTCAAGAATCTGTTAGGGTGTATTTTGACCCACAGACACGTTCTGAGAGCGTGCACGTCTTTAGTCTTTCTAGTCTCAGTACATTTCTCTTCAGCAGGCTGGATAAAACCTGTCACTTTTTGCCAGACCTTCTCATGCTTTGGGGCCCCTCAGACACCATTTTTCATTGACCCCATGTGTCCATATGGTAGGGTTAGGTTCAGAGTTGGCATTTGGGAGCAGCTTCTGACAGCACAGAGGCTTAATGAACCATGGTCATTTGTTCAAAAGGCCAGGATTCGCAGATGTGCTCTAAGAGTGTAATATAATTTTTGACCCCACCCAAATGGATATTTTATCACTATCCACATACCAACCAACACACAGATCAGCCAGAGGAGTCAAGTGCTAATGTATGTGGCTCAAGCCAGTCAACCCTCTGAGGAGTCAGTAGTTCAGCCTCTTTTGGAGACTTTCACATTAAAACATTCCTTTCATTTCCATAGTTCTGTGAGTATAGCTCCCTCTTCCTATTTCGTATCATTTTTTTTCTTTATAATTTTTAACCTCCAGAAAGTTAAATCTGATTCAAGAAAAAGAAAAAAAGATCAGCTGGGGAAACATGGGAGTGGAGTAGGAATTTCAGCCAGGCATTATAATGAAAGCAAAGTGAGAACCAAATTGGCAGAGGTGATGGGAAATGTCTCACAGGCCTGGCTGAGGGTTGGTGCCTATCAGACTTCTATTTTCCTTGACCGGCCATAGTGCCTCTTAGGGAAGAACCCAGGGTTTGAGGCAGACCAATTTGCTCTATTTTTCTTAGTAACCTTTCCACATGTCAACCAATCTTTGTGGCTTTAAAAAGGTACCTGTTGTTATCTACCTTAAAACGAACTGTCCAGGGAAGTTTGGGGGCTGGAAAGGACCTTAGTGATTATGTATGAAACTCTTTTATCTTACAGATGAAGCAATCAAGGCCAGAGAGGTGAAATAATTTAGAATAATTTAAAATAATTTCAGTAACAGCCTGTATATGCAGAGAAGATAAGACATAAGTATAAAGGAAAATACCAACAAGTTCAATCAGCCAGAAAAAGTTTAAAAGTCTGTATTTTAAGAGAGAGCTGACACACTGGCCTCTGACTGAAATCCAGAACAATATCCATACTCTCAGGACAGTTAGACAGAAGCTCTTAGAACCAAAGGCTATTCAGTCCCTTGGCCTTCTTAGCCTTGATTTTAGTTCTAGCCCTCTTAGTGTGTTATGAACTTGGATGAGACATTGAACCTCCTTGTTTTTCAGTCTCCTTTATCTGTAAATTGTGGCTAGTAAATACTTGGTGTGCTTACTGTGCCTTAGCTTTTCTACGGTATAATAAACTTAAATAAATTTTAAAAAGATTATTTTCTTAATCTA
Source organism: Lepilemur ruficaudatus (assembly GCA_963574885.1). Classification (NCBI taxonomy): domain Eukaryota; kingdom Metazoa; phylum Chordata; class Mammalia; order Primates; family Lepilemuridae; genus Lepilemur; species Lepilemur ruficaudatus. The sequence goes on from CAUYRT010053792.1 coordinate 40,843, forward strand.
GAGAAAACATAATTTAATGAAAGGCAGTGCACTTTCACATGGCTTTAGAAGTCACATGGAGCTGGATTTCAATCTCATTTCCTCCATTTACTAGCCCAGGGTGGGGGTACTTGAATACGTTGTTTATCTTCTCTGACTGTTAAGTTCTTCATCTGTTAACAAACAGGGATAAGTAATTCAGTACTTGGCAGGGATGTTCTGAGGGCTGAATGAGAGCCTAAGGTAGAGGCAACAGAATTGCTAAGCTACTGAGAGAGAGCCAGGGTGGCCTCTAAGAATAAGCCCAAGAGGAAAGATCATCCTCAACTCTGGAATTGCCTAAGGTGTTCTCTCCAAAGCCAGGATGCTGCTTTGCAGTAGACAGATTACTGGACCGATCAGAGAGGAGTTATTGTTTCATTACTTTAAAACAAACCCACACACCAAAAACTTGCTTGAGCCTTGGGGAGGATGTAAGATAGCAGTTAAACCTCCTAATAATGGAGGAAGTAGGTAAGCCAGTCAGAAGGGGCTTTTGGAGGATCTCTGCTGAGGTCAGAGAGAATAGGTAATGCATTATAGGTTTATTCAGATTTTCTCTTTCTTCATGTATTAGTCTTGGTAGGTTTTGTGTTTCTAGGAATTTTTACATTTTGTCCATGTTATCTAATTTGTTGGCATGTAATTGTTCATAGTGTTCTTATGATCCTTTCAGTTTCTGTAAAATCAGTATTTATGTTCCCACTTTTATTTCTGATTTTAGTAATTTGAGTCTTCTCTCTTTTTTCTTAGTCCATCTAGCTAAAGGTTTATCAATTTCATCTATCTTTTCAAAAAACTAAATTTTGGTTTTATTGATTTTCTCTATTGATTTTCTATTCTCTAATTTATCTTTGCTCTAATCTTGATTATTCCTTTCCTTCTGCTAGCTTTGGGTTTACTTTGTTCTTTTTTTTCCTAGTTCATTGAGTTGTAAACTTAGGTGGTTGATTTGAGATCTTTCTTGTTTTTTACTGTAAGCATTTATAGCTATAAATCTCTCCTTTGGCACTGCTTTCACTGTGTCACATGTTTTGGTATGCTGTGTTTTCATTTGCATCTGTATCTAAGTATTTTGCAGTTTTCCTTGTGATTTCTTCTTTGATCTATTGGTGAAGAGTTATGTTGTTTAATTTCCAAAAATTTGTGAATTTTCAGTTTTACTTCTGTTACTGATTTCTAACTTCATACCATTGTGGTTGGATGACTTTGCATAATATCTATCTTTTAAAATCTATTGAGACTTAATTTGTGGCCTAACATATGGTAGATCCTAGAAAATATCCTACACGTATTTGAGAAGAATGTATATGCTGTCATTGGGTAGGGTGTTCTGTATATGGCTGTTAGATCTAGTTGGTTTATTGTGTTGTTTAAATCCTCAGTTTCCTTACTTCTGTCTGGTTGTTCTATCCATTATTGAAAGTGGGGTATTGAAGTGTCCAACTATTATTGTAGAACTATTTCTTTGCTGAATTCTGTCAGTTTTTGCTTAATGTATTTTGATGGTCTGTTGTTAAGTGTGTAAATGTTTATAATTATTATATGTTCTTGCTGTATTAAAATTTTTATTAACATATAATCTCCTTTGTCTCTTGTAATCATTTTTTGATTTAAAGTCTATTTTGTATGATATTAATATAGCTACTCCTACTGTCTTTTGGTTACTATTTGTGGCAAATATCTTTAACATCCTTTCACTTTTAAGCTATTTGTGTTTTTGGACCTAAATTGAGTTTCTAATAGGCAGCATATAGTAAGATCATGAGTTTTTACCCATTCTGCTAATCTTTGTCTTTGTTTGGAGAGTTTAAAGGATTTACATTTAAAGTAAGTACTGATAAAAAAAAGGACTTAATTTTTATCATTTTGCCATTGTTTTCTATATGCCTTATTGCTTTTTTGTTCCTTCTTTCCTGTATTGCTGTCTTCTTTTGTGTTTAGTTGTTTTTTTTTTTTATAGTGAAATGTTTAAATCCCTTTCTCATTTCCTTTTGTGTATATTTTATAGGTATTTTCTTTGGGCTTACCATGAGGATTCCATTTAACATCTTAAAGTGGTAACACTGTAATTTGAATTTATACCAGTTTAACTCAGTAATATACAAAACTCTGCTCCTTTTCTGCTCCATCTCCACCTCTTTTGGCTGTCAATGTCACAAAATTACATCATTATACATTGTGTGCCCCCAAACAGAAACTGATAATTCTTTTAAGTGCATTAGTTTCTTAAATTATGTATAGAACAAAATATGGAGTTAAAACCAATTTACAATAATACAAGTTTTTAGACTAATAATTTAAAATTGCATTAGTCTCTAAAATTATGTAGAAAACAAAATGTGGAGTTATAAACCAAAGTTACAATAATACTAGCTTTTATAATTTCCCATGTATTTACCTTTCTTGAGATCTTTATTTCATCATGTATCTTCAAGTTACTGTTTAGTGTCCTTTTATTTACCTTACATGACTCCCTTGAGCATTTCTTACAGGACAGGTCTAGCATTAATGAATTCTCTCACTTTTTGTTTATCTGGGAATACTTTAGTTTTCCTCTCATTTTTTGAAGGATAGTTTTACTAAATAAAGGATTTTTGGTTGACTTTTTTTTCTTTTAGCATTTTGAAATTATTAGTCCACTGCCCTCTGGCCTCCAAATTTTCTGATGGGAAATCTGCTGATAATCTTATTGAGGATCCCATGTATGTGATGTGTCACCTCGCTCTTGCTGCTTTCAAGGTTCCTTTTCTTTGTCTTTTAAATGTTTGCTCATATGTGTCTCAGTGTGGGGACCTTTTGAATTCATCTTACTGGAAATTTTTTGAGCTTGGATGTTTATATCAATGTCTTTTATCAAATTTAGGAAGTTTTCAGCAATTATTTCTTCAAATATTCTTTCTCTCTTCTGAAACTTCTATAATGAATATTTTAGTCCACTTTATAGTGTCCCATGTGTTTTTTGGTGGCTCTGTCCATTTTTCTTCAGTCTTTTTTTCCCTCTCTTTCTCAGACTCAATAATTTCCATTGTTCTATCTTTAAGCTCTCGGATCTTTCTTCTGCCTGTTCAAAACTGCCTTTGAATCCCTCTAGTGATATTTTTTTATTTGAGTTATTGTACTTTTCAGTTCCAGAATTGCTTTTTAGGTGTTCTATCTCTTTACTGATATCTTTATTTTGTTCATACATCATTTTCTTGACTTTCTCCACATTTTCTTTTAGTTCTTTGATCATCTTTAAGACAATTGTTTTAAAGTCTTTGTCTAGTAGATCTTCCATCAGGTCTTTTCCAGGGACAATTTCTATTGCTTTTTTTCCACTGAATGTGCCATACTTTCTGTTTCTTAGAATGCCATGTAGTTTTTTGTTGAAAGATAGACATTTGAATCTAAGGTGGTAACTCTGGAATTTGGATTCTCTCCTTCCTTCAGAGTTTGCTGTTTTTTAAAAACAGTTTTTTAAAAATAATTATTGTTTTTGTTTTTTGATTGTTGTAGGCTGTGTCTGTATCTAGGATCATCCAGAGTTGTAAACATAGTCTTCTCAAATCTTTTCTGAGCCTTCACCTTTCCCTAAGCTTGCATAGTTGCTTTCTAATTTTCTCTATGTATGCAGTTGTTTTTGAAAGTCCTAGTCTTTAATGTGTGGCTCCCAAAAGGGAAGAAGAAAGATGAAAGGAGGAAAAAATGGGCATCAGGTCTTTAAATCACCTGGAAGTCAGCTCTACTGGAGGGGGTGGGACTTGCAACAATTGGGGGGACGTGGAACAACAATGGCTACCTGCCTCTTTGTCTGCATCTCTATGACCACAGGCAATAGTCGGTAATCAGAGCACAGATCCTCGATATTTGGAAGATAGGATTGTTTTTTCCCACTGTGGCTCTAGCAAGCTGTGTGTAGGTTGCTCCAGAAACATGTGCACAGTTGTCTGCCATGAAGCTCATACGTTTTTAATTTTATCAGAAATAAAATAAAAATAATCCTTGGTTGATCTAAACCATTGACATATACATAAACTGCTCATGTAAGTGACCAACATGTGGCTCTTTTTTTAATCAATGATACCAATGCTGTTAATGATTGTCATTTCTAAAACTATCTTGTATGTGTATGTGCATGCAAGTGTGTGTGTACGTGCACTGTAATTCTTATATCAATACATTGTAAGGGAAATGAATTAGCAATATAGTAGTGGTATAGTTGTAGTATGAATCCTACTTTAAGAGTACAGGATGGTGGTTATGGGTCAGGCTCTGGGTTATGGGTCAGGCTCTGGACCTAGATCTCCTGAGTTTAAAACTCAACCCATTTATTAACTGGTCATGCTATTTCATCTATTTAATATCCCTGTGCCTTTATTTCTTCATCTGTAAAAATGGGGGCTAATGATAGCACCTACATTATTAGGACTATTACAAGGATTAAATGAGTTTATACATGTAAAGCACTTAAATAGTACCTGGTTGGTACCTATCAGTGGACCACTATACATCCACTATGACCAGCCTTTCCACCCCAGGTATATACTCAACAAATATGGTACATGTTTGCCAAAAGAAAAGTACCAGAATGTTTATTGTAACAGGATTGGTAAAATCCCCAAATTGGAAGCTGCCCTAATGCCCATCAACAGTAGAATGGATAAATAAATTGCAATTTATTTGTGTAGTAGACTATTATACTGTTATGAAAATGAATGAACTGTTATGTACACGTGACAACATGGATGAAACTCACACACAAAATGTAAAATAAAAGAAGCTAGATACAAAAGATTAAGTACTGTATGATTCCATTTATATTAAGTTTAAAACTAGGAAAAACTAGAAAATAGTATGACGATGACCTTAGTTGGAAGAATGACTAGAAAATAGTATGAGGGAGATTTCTGGGGGCATTCTAGAAATGTTTCTTATTGTAGGTACCAACTACATGGGTGTGCTCAGTTTGTGAAAATTCACCAAGCTATATACTTGTGATTTGTATATTTTTCTATATGTAAATAGTTTTAAAATGTTTTTAAAAAAAGCATGTAGTGAGTAGAAAATATGTGAATAAATTATATATATATAATTTATTAGAGTTAGAAAGACTAGGTTTTGAATCCTGGCTCTGTGGTCATGGAGACTAGGAAGTCTCTTAAACTCTCCATTTTAGAGTGGTAAACAGAGATAATGATACTTACCTTAAAGAGATATTGGATGTTATTGAGAACTGGTGAGATGAGATTTTAAAAAATGATACCAGTCTCTTTAATATCCAGTAGCAGCCTTAGAGCATATTTTCATTATAATAGGGAAAAAAGTTAACTTCAGTGCATCCCTTAGTTGTAAAAATGTGAGGCCAGCAGATACCTCTTATCCCTGGGGGAATGTTATTAGGGGATTTTTGTTTGTGTTCTGACAGAGGTGGCCCCCTCACCATAGCCCTTGGTGTATAGAACTGGTCCTGAGTAGGAGTTGGGCAATTTTGCCAAGTCGGCAAGGAGCCCCCTGGAAAGAAAAGGATAAAGTCCTTGACCCTTCTCTTTGGAGGGTTAATGTCATTAGAGACTGATGTATTGAGATGGAATGGACTGAAGTTTGTTGGAAAGAAAGAACACAAGGGGGCCTAGAATGGAATTCACTACGGGAATGTCTGGCTTGGTAATCTGGATTCAACACTGGGACTCAGTCAGGGTCTCACAGGGAGAGGGTAGTTCCTTCCTAGCAGATGGTTGAGGCAGGGCCCTTCCACACCCAGCCAGCTGGGTACAGTTTCATGCTTAGGGATGACAACTGAGCAAATGCAGTGACCGAAAAGTATAAGTGCGGGCACAGCTGTGCCTTGTGAGCAGCAAGGACATTTCCATAGCAAGGATGATCAGTCATTGGGCTGGTAGGACCAGTGTTTGTATGCCATGAGGTACCACCAAAGCAATAGTGCTGGTGGGTTGATAGAACTTTCTGGTTATTTCGCTCACCTGGCATTTGAAAGTATTAATATAATTGACTCTTTGGAATCGAGGAAGGCCCTAGGATGTTGGACCATGTGGGAATGGAGTATTGGGAAAGGACTCAGTAAGGAATACCAAACTTCCTGCTAGTAAGGTCTTTGGGCCTCAAGCAATCCACTAGAATAATAAAACAAATGAAACACTACTTGTACTGTTAACTAAAAAAAAATTAACAAGGTTTATACTTTAGAAAAAGGCAAGTTTTATTTCTCATAAAGGATAGCAACCTTTTGGGCGGCCATTCCAGCAGGTTGGGAAGCAGAGCCCCAGCCAGAAGCCAGCACCCATGCTTCTAAGAAGAGACAAAAGGGAACATGATTTTATACTGATTGGGGTGGTCCATATTCGTATTCAACAAGGTATAGGAGTAGTCATGAGTATTTATGAATGGAAATCATATGCATGTAGCTGGGCTTTATCTCTCCCATCTGTCATGCTTGGGAACTAATTTTTAAGAGTTCTGGGATCCTCATGGCCCAGAGGGGTCCATTCAGTTAGCAGAGAGCTAGGATTTTATTTGTAGTTTACAGTACTATAAGCTGTTGAAGCATACATCCTGGCTAATTCAACAGCTATCACTTATTGCACACTTACTTTAATATGTATCTGGCATGGAGACTGCTCTCTCTCATCTACCAAAATTGTTCTCTCTTTCTTCCTAGACATGTGACTGGATGCCATTTGCCAGCCTCCTTTGCATTAGATGTGTCCCCGTGACCACATTCAGAGCAGAAACACTGTGTGACACTTTTGGGCTTAGGCCTCAGGACAATAGAAGGATCTCCTCATGCTCTCCTCCCCTGCTGCTGGTTGGAACCCCATTGTAATCCAGCTTTGACCAGGCAGATGCTGGCAGTGTCCTAGGGTATGACAAAGCAACATAAAGGAAGGAGTCTTCTTGATAGAATGATTGTGTGGGGTTGAGCTTCCCTGCTACGCTGGACTGTTCACCCTGGAACTGTTATGTGAGGAAAAATAAGCTTCTTTGTCCTCTAAGCTTGCATTTCTCCAACTTTAGTGGGAACAAGAATCACCTGGGGATCTTGTAAAAATGCAAATCCTGATTTGGTAGGTTTTGAATTTCTGCATTTCTGACAAGTTCCTAGGTGATGTTAATGCTATTGGTCCAGGATCTATAGTTTAAGTTCTTCCCCCAGTAATTCTGATTTAATTGGTTGGAGTGGGGTCCAGGGAGAGGGTACTAAAAACAAACCCCAAATACCAAAATCCTCTCCAGGTGATTCCACTCTATACCAAGGTTGCAACCCACTGGAGGGGTGGGACATTTTCTGAAGATGCAAGGATCCAGTTCCTTTCCTGGTGCCCCTTAGAGGAGGAGGTGATTTTCTTTAGCTCTTCTAAACAGCTTGTCATTCTGTCTTCTCATTAGCCACTTATGGATAATGCTTCTGCTGGGAGTACTTGTCTTCTTAAACTTCATTTCATTCAGAAACTTCTTTTATGTCATCTTCTTTTTTGACATCTTGATTTGGATGTTGAGCTTTGTCTGTGAACACAATAATTCAAGATGGTGATGTATAAAGAAACTGATTGTTGACTCTTTCCAAAATCTGCCTTTAGGGATGGCATATCGATCATTTAGTCTTAAACACTGCAGCAGCAGTCTAACTTGAGGTTAGACTTGAGGCCTTAAGACAGATGCTCATCATTACTGAGATGGATGATATCATAATTAAACTATTTTATGTGATAGGTTTCACCTGAAGGTTCCAAAGCCTTAAGAACATCTGGTGGCAATTTGTTAGTTAATACAATATTATTTTGCAATTATTGTTGATAATACACTAGGTGTGATAGAGAATACAATCCCTGCTCAGAGGCCAAGAGAAAGGGCAGCCATAGGCCCACAAAGAGAAAATGAGACTTACAATAGTTCAGGATTTTTCCTAAAAATCTGTTCTATCTAGGTTAGTTGAAACTTTATGATTTTGAAAAAAGGTATCATTTGTATAAATTGTAGTTTACAAAATATTTTTACATAGATTATCTAATTTAATCTTTACCCTGGCCTTGCTACATTGTGATTTAATCTGCAGCAAGCAAAAGAAAATCTGACTCAAACTGCGTTAGACAATAAGGAAAGTTATAACATGTCTGAACTTTAAAATCCATAGGTGTAGGAGTCTCAGGGTTGTTAATCAGCTTGGTGAGGAATCAGGTAATCTTCTCTGTCTTTCTACTCTGTCATCTAGGGCATCAGCTAAATCCAAGGCTACTTTCCCTCATGGTAGTAAGAGCTCTGTCAGTAGCAACTGGGGCTATCCATGTCATCATTTACATCTAGCTCACAAGAAGGAAAATATCTTACTCCACCATGGAAGAGAAGTCCTTCTCCTTTCCTCATTAGTAAGTAATGTGTCCATTTCACAGGGGGGTGACCTATAATGACCTGCTGGGCTCCTGAACCAAGTCTGGCAAGGAAGGGGAAAAGTCCTGTGATGGACTTTTACCATGGGTGTATCCAGTCAGGGTCCACTCATGGAGCTGGGATGGAGTCAGTTTTTCCAGAGTCTCATTGAGCTGGTGGATGAATGAACAAAGTCAGGACTCTGTTAGGAAAGAAGCAGGAGGAAACAGGTGCTGGGAAACTCAACAGGTGCTCACCAGTAGCACCAAGTATATGGTGCTAATTGACAGAGGAAAAACCTGGGGGTCATGGAAACTAAATAACTACTCAAGGTCTCACAGTTAGATGGGTGGCAGAATGGAGAATTCTAATTACAAATCTGATGCCCCCCTTAAAGATAGTACTAACCCATGACAATTCACAAAACAGGTTTGTCTGTAGTACCTCCCTTTCCTGCTCCTCATCCTCCTCTCTTCTCTGCTTTCCCTTACATTTTCGGGGGAAAAAGGCACTTACTGGCATGAAGATGCCAGTTTCTGCACTGTCATGAAACCTAAAACCTTGGGAACATGATTTCATTTCTTTGGGCTTCTGTTCTTCAAGGAGGGCATTAGACCTGTTGCAGCATTTGCTAAGAACTCTTAATTTTCTTGAATTTTATAACACTTTCTTTCTTCCTTCCCTATTTCTCTTGAAGCTTACCCTATTAGTGGTTTCAAATTTTTCTGAGTCATGGTAAAAGATGTATTTTATATAATGACCCAGTTCTCACACATACACTCACATATACTCCCATGCACAAACACATATCTCTGAATTAAAAGTTTCATTAAACAATACTGATCTTCAGTACAGAGTGCAATGCACTCTTCTAGTATGATCTAGTATAGTCTATTTTACATCTTATCCTAACCTACCCTATCATAACCTGGCCTACCTTATGGTATCCTATTTTTAAAATTCTGGAGGAAAATCGACTACATTGATTCCATGATCCTTCCATGGATCTCAAGCCTTAGTCAGGCTTTTGGGGGCAACCTTCAGGGGCTCTTCAGGCCTTGAACTTAGCAGTCTGCATTTTCTCAATCACCGTATCCACCACCTGCAACCCAGTGAAGTTTCTCAGTCTTACATTTCATCTCCTGGGGATCCTAGCTCTTGCTTTCCCCTGCGACAGTCAGATACACTGACATTCAGCTCACCAATGAGAAACAGCCTTTATTCTGTCCAGCCCTCTCTGGCCTGAGCTATTATGAAATCCACCGGTTAGATCTTATTGAGTCCTCCAGGGCCCTTCGTCACAGTTGAGTCTCTTGTGACTTCTGACACAAGTTGTAAGTGAAACAGAGAAACTATTCTTTTATATTACAAAAAGTGAGCCCTCTTTTCCCTCAGATTTCTGTACATTCAGATTCTCTCTTTTTCTTTCTTCTGTTCCATCTTTCTTTCTTTCTTCTTTTTTTTTTTTTTTGCTACTCAGAGTGAGGTGCTCAAGTCTAAGACTTAGTTATGGTTTGTCCCACTTAAATGTTAACCTCATCACCATGAACGTTCCGTGTTGGCTCTGCCTGTGGAAGTGTAGCTTTGCCCGGAATTCCCGCAATAATGCTGGATTCGTGCAGGTTAACCAGCAACCTTCACCCCCTGAAATCAAGTCCAGTCTAGCTCTTCATAAGTACATAAATCATTTTAGGGAAGGTGAAAGTTCATCTGGCCCAATATTTCTCCTCTGTTTTGGTTTATCTTAATCCCGTTTTGCTATTTTTTCACCACACCCTCAATCTTCTCTGTCTCCAAAAGAAGCATAACTGCCTCTCCTCAACTTTTACAAACTCCGCTAGAACCACTTTCTTCAATAACTTGTTCCATATGTTGCATACATGAGCTCCATCAGGATTCCCCCTGCCCTCCGCCTCCTCGTTTTTGTATGGTATCCATCAGTGTTTGAATCATTACAAGTAAAACAGGAAAAGAGCCTCCAATCGCACCCCAGCAGGACCCTTCTCTTTGGCATGTTCAGCATGTCCCATCATTTAGAAGGTTCTGTGGGGTTTTATGGAAGTTTTTCTAACACAGTGAAAAACAGCTGGTCTACCTTGACTGTCCTCCCCTTCTTCCTTTGAAAGTCCCATCTGGCTTGGGTTTGCTGCCCTTCCCTGCTCAGGACACTGCTTTCTGGGGTAAAGGACAGAAAACACCTCTGTCTTCCTTAGAGGGTCCAACAAGAACTCTGCCTAGATGGAGGGTACCTCTCTTGTTTTCTAGTCAATTACCTTGTCAAACACATGCTCAGATTTCAGCTGTTTTTAACTTCAGCTGGTGATTTTTAAAAATGTATGTTTTTCTTTTTCTAAATAACTCCACTTATTTCCATTCTAGTTCATTTTCTGATCTTTGCCCAGATTTGACTTTTCCATGAGACCCATACCCCATTGCCGGTTTTCTGCTTCCAAACGAATTACTTTATTTCTCACTAATAATAATTACTTTTGCCTTTCCGGTGGACAGATTTTTTTCCTTGTGATAAGAAGTTTTCCTTTCTGTGCACCAGCAGGCTTTGTAATCCTTTGTCTCTTTCCACTTCTCTCTGAAACAGAGCAGTGGCCTCCTCAATTCTCCCCTCCCTTCGTTTGGGGCCGGGGTGCCACAGATGCTAGGAGCTCTCTAACAGTTTACAGGGCCTGGCAGGGCTGCGGTAATGGGGAGTTGCACTTCATTATTGCTAATCGGTAAGCCCACTGCCAGGAAGCTGCTTTGGGGTGGTTGCCATGCCTCCCAGGCATGGAACCTGGTGGATGTGGTCAGCCTGTAGAAGCTGTGCCAAAGCTCGTGAAGAAAAGAGTGATGCATAGTGAGTTTTTTTTTCACAGCACAAATTTCTTCCTCCCCGGCCCCCAATCTTATAAAGGTGTCATTGGAGAAATGTCTATTCAAGTCCTTAGCCCATTTTTTAAATCAGGTTGCTTTGTTTTTTAAACTATTGAGTAAAAGGAGTTCTTTATATATTTTGGAAATTAATCTTGTATCAGATATATAGTTTGCAAATATTTTTTCCCATTCCATAGGTTGCCTTTTCACTCTGTTGATTGCCTCATTTGCTGTTCAGAAGCTTTTCAGTTTGATGATGTAGTCTGGCTTATTTTTGTTTTTGTTGCCTGTGCTTTTGGTGTCATATCCATGAAATCATTGCCCAGACTGATGTCATGAAGCTTTTTCCCTATGTTTTTTCCTAGAATTTTTATAATTTTGGGCCACAGGTTTCAGTTTCTACTCCATTTTGTGTTGTTCTTTTGTGTATGGTATAAGATAAGGGTTAGATCTACAAAAAAGATTTAGACATGGCCAACAGGTATTTCAGTGTCACTAGTCATCAGGGAAATGCAAATCAAAATCACAATGAGATATCATCTCATACCTGTCAGGGTAGCTATCATCAAAAGACAAAAGACAACGTGTTGGTAAGGATGTGGAAAAATTGGAAAACTTGTATACTATAGGATGGAATGCAAAATGATGCAGCTGCTATGGAAAACAGTATGACGGTTCCTCAAAAAATTAGAAACATAACTACCATATGCTCCAGCAATTCCACTTCTGGGTATTTATCCAAAAGAGTTGAAATCAGGATCTCAAAAAGAGATTAGTACTCCAATATTTATTGTAACACTATTCTAGCCAAGTGTTGTAACACTAGCCAAGAAGTCGAAACAATCTAAGTGTCCATTGAGATGTGAATGAATAAAGAAAGTGTGGCACATACATACAGTGGAATACTACTCAATCTTAATAAAGAAGGAAATTCTGCAATATGTGACAACATGGATAAACCTTGAGGACATTATGGCTAAGTGAAATAAGCCGGGCACAGAAAGACAAACACTGTGTGATGCTACTTAAATGAGGAATCTGAAATAGTTAAATTCATAGAATCAAAGAATAGAATGGTAGTTTCTAGGGGTTTTGGGGGAGAGGGAAATGGAGAGTTACTAATCAATGGGTATAAAGATTTAGTTAAGCAAGATGCATAAGCTCCAAGATCTGCTGTACAACGTTGTATCTGTAGTCAACAATAATGTATACTTAAAAATTTGTTAACAGGGTAGCTCTCATTTTAAGTATTCTTACCACAATAAAATAAATTTTTAATAAAAGATGTCATTCGATCTGCTCCCTAGGTCCAAATGCCTGCCTTGTTGCAAATACTGGCCCTCTGCTCTGCCACTGTTGTTGGAGGCACTTCTAAGCTGAAGGGGACTTGATGGATGCCTTTGCTTAACATTTGGCTCCATTGTGCATTATTTATGGGAGGTTCTTCTGTTTTGACCCATAACATAGTATTCAAGCAAATAAACTCTGATACCATACTACCTGGATAAAATATTCTAGCTCTGTGACTTATTCACTATGGGTCTTGGGGAAGTTACTTAATCTCTGCATCCCAGTTTCCTCATCTGCAGAATGGAGCTGATAACACCACTCTCTGGAGAATTAAATGAGTTAGTGCACAGGAGTGCTTAGAAGGGTGCCTGGCACATAGTAAGCACTCAACAAATATTAGCTATTGTTGTTTGGCACTTCTGTGTTCTTGTTCCATTCTCTACCCACACTCCCCCCCCCTCCAGTTCCCCTACCTTGGGCCCCCATTCTAGGAACACTTTCATGAATGGGCAGTTAGGAGATTTTATTAGGCCACATTGGTCCTTGAAACTGTATTCTTTTTTTTTTCCTATCTCTGGTTTTATTTGCCAACTTCTGAGATACGGATGTAGGATGTTTTGCATTTGGAACTCCTCCAGGGGCCCAGTAACCCATGGAAGGGAAAACAAGAGGGCTTCGGAGATACCTGTGTCTCTTCATCACTTCTCCAGTTGACTTAAGGAATCGTTACTGCCTAATTAACCTCATCACCTGCTCTGATTCAGCCATTACTTTGGTATTTATTAATTACCCTGTGATCAGCTTTTAAGGTATGTCTTTTTTTTTTTCTTATAGCTTAGCCAGAATCACATTTTGGGGCAACCATAGTATAATGATACTGGCAAGTGCTATAGCTTGACTTTCTGAGCTCTTTCCATACAAACCTAATTTTTGGTTTGTATTGGTACTTTTATGAAATGGGTGGTATCAGTTTCTAATTCTTGTATCTTTCCCTGGTGAACTGCCATTTTTATTTTTTGGCAAGTGAGCTACAGATAAAGGCTATGATTATAGCAAAACATGTTTAGCACTTTTGACTAAATTGAACACAAAGTTAACTGAATCTTTCACTAAATTGGCAAGTTAATTGAATGAAATGATTGATTTGTTAGTTCCTCCAGTCAACTTTGCTTGAATAGTTGGTTGATCTGTTATCACAGAGACTCTGGAACAGTTTCATTTCTCCTAACCCCATGCAAGGTATTCATTAGTTGTGGTTCTTTCCCAAGCAATTTTGTTTTCAGAGTGCTGCTACCTATTTTCGGGTTTCCTTACGTGGATTGTCTTTGCAACTCTTGTTATTCCCTGTGTGAATCGGTGCTATGTATGAATTACCAGGTTGTTTCTCTGCTCTGAATCACTTGCAAAGTGGTTTTGACCTTGAAGGGAAACACTTAGCATTAGTTTATATCCTTTCTTTATCACCAAGCAGACCATCTGCCAATTCTGTAGGGCCCAGTCAGACACTGGCTTATTTCTCAGTTTGGGTCTGCTAGTGAGGCAGTGTTTAGGGTTAACTCAGTTCTTATGGGTCTCCTTCTTAGCTTTACAGACTTAAAATTTATTTTATTAATTTCCAGGTGGCAGTAATAACTACCATATAGTCCTTACTGCAGGTAGGGACTGCTCTAAGTACTTTAGATATGTCACTTTATTTAATGCTTTCAACTGTCCTCTGAGGAAGGTTCTGTTATTACCCCACTTTACAGATGAGGAAACAGTGCCTCAGAGAGATGGGTTTTGTGTCTCATAGTAAGTAAGTGACAGTGTCCAAGCTTCCAGAGCTGGTGTGGGTAGAGCTAGGATTTAAACCCAGACAGGCTGGCTCTGGAGCTATAACTACTATACTCCACTGAGGGACTGACATAACTTATGCTGAAACCAGAGTGGAAATGGATTTATTTACAACAAGAGATGTAATAACCATTAGTTATTTTCTCTGGTCACTTTCTCCCAATGAGCAAATCTACATGGAAGTCCAGATCATTGATTAGTTTTTGCTAGATGAATGTACAACCAGAACAAAGACACTAAAAAATATTAATTGGTTTGGATGGATAGGAGATCAGGGGATACCATCACTTCCCCTGGGTTCCAGATCACATGGCTTTAGCCTGATTTTTCAGAGACAAATCAGTACTTGGTGCCAAGGAGTGATGCCTAAGTCTTGCCCCATGAAGTTTCAGGTCAATGCCAGGAGTCCAGGGCACCATTACCCAGTCTATCCTGGGCAACAAGCAAAGACGAAGCCAAGGTGAGAAGCCAAGAGAATTGAGAACCATGTGTGACATAGGAGGCCTCAAGCAGACTATAGGGAGGCATTCTAGGGGAATTTCTTGAGCCGGAGTCCAGTATTTGCTGTAGCTTTTTACGTGTGCTTCTGGTATGGCATCCTGGGGATAGTTAAAGGAGCTGCCCAGGAATCTTGGTTTTTAGGATGTTGAGGAAGCTGGATGGATTACCCTTTCTCCTGTAGGAATGTGCCTACAACTTGGACAGTGGTCCTAGAATCAGATCACCCTCTGTACTGAGTGGATCAGAGTCACAATAATACTCCTTACTCTCAAATTCCTTTTTAAAAATCCTTTTGTTTTGTGATAACCATTGATTCACAGGGAGTGGCACAAATAGTCCAGAGAGATCCTGTTTACCTGTCACCTGGTTTCCTCCAGTGGTAACAGCTAACCTAACTGGAATACAGTATCAATCCAGGAAATTGATATTAGTGTAAGCCACAGACCTTTTTCAGCTGTCTCCAGTTTTACATACATTTGTGTGTATGTGTGTGTGAATAGTTCCATGCAATTTTATCATGTGTGGATTTGTGTAACCACCATCACAATCAATATACAGAACTCTTCCATTACCACAAAGATCCTTGAATTCCTTTTAAAAAGGAAAAATACACTCCTGAAAGCACTGTTAGCTCGTGCTTCTATAACTGAGGAGGTTAGAGTTTCCTTTATATCCTTTACGTTTAATTAATGTTTTTGTGTGAATACATCCTGTTTACCTCTGAGACCTAGCAACAACTGGGTCTATTTGACTGGACTGGGGGTTATGTTGCACCAGTTTTTCAGGTAAACCACTTAAATGGGTGGGGGATTGGTCTGTCTTGTTTACCACTATATATCCAGCACCTAGAACAGGGCTTAGTACCCAGCAGATACCCAATAAACATTCCTGAAATGATTTATCCCATTATATCCTGATTCTTAGTACTCAGATTCCCAGTGAATGTGTCTCCCCCAACCCTGTAGAGTTCTGTCTTAGCTAATGACTTTGGTTTTGTATCTGATTCAATCTCAGAACTATCACTGCATTGTTATTTTAATGTATTATTGCCCATAATGCACTATGTACTTTTAACAAAATTGCAGTTAAACATCGTTTAGCCTAGAATAAATGTATTTGACAAATATCCATGGGTACTACTCATATCTGCCCCACCTTTTTATCTGCCTGTTAGCCTGTTTCTTCTTACATCTCTTCATTCCATTGGGCTAAAACATCTCCCAATTCAATGACACACACATCCCCCTCCTCACAGATATAAGTTCTTGTGAAAAATTTCATTAGCAGAAAGGTGGAGCAATTTGAGGCTCACCTGTTCAAGTTTCATTGTACCTGCTGTGTGGTACTTGGTAAGATGCTGCTGCACTTTTAGTGGCTGATGACATGGGTCAGAGCTTGTTTTAATGACTGGACTGGAGATACTTCATGGTTATTGAGTGGCCTGGTGACAGTGACTGGTTTGCAAAGGGAAACCTGCAGATGAAAGATGGAAGGAGTGAGAGAGGGTGGGAAGGCCAGGATAGAAAAATCTCTAGCAGAAGGGCAGAGATTTTTCTTTGACTACTGAGTAGATTCCTGACTGTCCTCACTGTTACTGAAAATTGAGGTGCTTTGTTTATGTGCCATAAAGGTGCAGGCATCAGCTGTTTAAATGGGCACTAGTTAAACTGTTGTTCAAACTAACTTTTCTTTCTAGTATTCCCAGTTTGGACAGAGACGTTACCCTTTTCCTGCTCTGAGGTTTGATATAGGTTGCCACCTTGAAATTCTCTAATATGTTAGTTTCCATTGATTATTTCTCTGGCACAGCCTTAATCTAATGTTTGGACTCTTGAAACAGTCTTCTCTCAGAAACCATCCTCCCTGCCCGCACTCCCATTCAGACTGCACATTATTTCCTATTTAGCCATTAAAAAACCCAGCTTTAATCCAAAGCCTAAGGCTGCCCCTTGAATCAAATCAAACCCAAACCCCTGCCATGCCCACTTCTCTTGAACCTGACCACTCACTGTTCTCCAGTGCTTCTCCCCTCAGGCTAGTCCAGGCTTCTCACTGAGGACCCTGAGTGTAGTCACTTATATATCTGTGTTCATGCCCTTTAAAATGTGTTCTTGGGGTCTGTATGTGCCTTTGACCCCTTCACACAACAACTCCTACTAATATATATAAGGAGGCACACAACAGGTGGTGGTTAAGGATGTAGTATTCGTTTCCTATGGCTTCTATAACAAAGGACCATAAACTTGGTGGCTTAAAACAATAGGAATTTATTCTCCCGCAGTTCTGGAGGCCAGAAGTTCGAAACCAAGGTGTCTGCAGGGTCGAACTCCCTCTGAGGCTCTAGGGGAGAACTTCTTTGCCTCTTTCAGCTTTTGGTGGCTCTGAGTATCCCTAGCCTTTTGGCTGTGTGACTCCAGTCTCTGCCTCTCTGAGTCCCCTATGGGTGTCTCTTATAAAGACACTTGTCACTGGATGTAGGGCCCACCCAGGTAATGCAGGACGATCTCATCTTGAGATCCTTAAATTGATTACATCTATTAATACAAAGACCTTTTCCCAAATAAGATTATATTCACAGGTTCCAGGAATTAGGACATGGACATAACATATTGGGGGCTACCATTTAACCTGCTACAGTAATTAAACAGTCAAACCCAAAGAGGATTGATTCTGAGGTACCAGCAAATGCTATTAAAATATAAGTATCAATTTGGACAAAAATATAAAACAAACTTATTAAACTTGTGGTTAAGATGAAGCTGAGTCATATAGTTATTCACTTGAAAACAGAATAAAAAAATATTTATAAGAATGAGCCAAAATTAGCAAAATGGACTTTTATTTCGTCTTCGTCTTTATCACATGACTTTTCACCTAGTTTTGCTCTCCCACTTGGCTGGGAGTTCTTTGACTGTGTGTCTCTGCCTAGCATGTTTGTTGTATAAATGAATAAAGGAAGAACTGTGAAGTCTCAAATTTGTCTCAAATAATTAGCCTTATGGATACAGACTAGGTGGAAATCCAGCTTTTAGGAATTCACAGGGAGAATTATTTAGTAGCCTTCAAGCTGAAAATAACTCAGTAACATGACACAGCTGCTGGGAAATGTTATACAATATTAGGGTACATTATTTGGAGTTGCTTACGTGGCCAGTTATTATTTTTTTTTATCAGCTGATGGCTCCTTTTAGAGAAAGGGGAGATTCTTGTTGCCTACTTATAATGGTCATTTATGAGCACCTAGGGAAAGAAAAGTCAGTGATGAAGGTTGAAGGAAGTATAATCACCTGTCACCAGCTGATTCAATATTTTTTTATCAATGCTTTAAAAAAATGCTTTTTTTATCAATGCTTTTTTTAATTAAAAAAAAGAATTTTTTTTTTTTTTTGAGACAGAGTCTCTCTCTAGAGAGATGGGCTAGAGTGCTATGGCATCAGCTTAGCTCACAGCAACCTCAGACTCCTGGGCTCAAGTGATCCTCCTGCCTCAGCCTCCTGAGTAGCTGGGACTATAGGTGTGCACCACCATGCCTGGCTAATTCGTCTATTTTTAGTTGTCTGGCTAATTTCTTTCTATTTTTAGTAGAGACGGGGTTTTGCTTTTGCTGAGGCTGGTCTCCAACTCCTGACCTCAAGCGAGCCTCCCAGAGTTCTAGGATTACAGGGATGAGCCACCACACCCAGCCGATCTGTTTACTTTGACCGTAAAAGAGAAGGTGTCCAACTGTGGTCTCCCTTACTAAATCAAGCAACCTCAGTTGCTTGGTTGTGATGGTCTGTTTTATGTATCAGCTTGGCTGAGGCATAGTCCTTAGTTATTCATTCAAACTCTAGGTGTTGCTGTAAAGGTATTTTGTAGATGTGATTAAAGTCCTTATCAGTTGACTTTAAGTAAGGGATATTATCCTCTGAGTGGGTTTGATTCAATCGTTTGAAGAACCTTCAAAGCAGGTCTGAGGTTTCCCTGAGAGTGGAAGAAATTCTGCCTGGGGACAGCACCTTCAGCCTGTGCCTGAGAGTGGCAGCCTGTCTTTTCTGATGGCTTGTCATTTGGATTTAGGACTTGCTCAGCTAGTTTCACAATCTTGTAAGTCAATTCCTTGCAATAAATCTCTTAACAAGATCTCCTATTGGTTCTCTTTCTCTGGTAGAACCCCGCCTGATACAGTGATTGCCTGGGATCTCTAGCAGTAGGCTGAGCAGCTAGAGAAGAACTGGGAGGTAGTAGAGTGTTTATCAGTGTTCCTCAAACTTTAATGAGATATGACTCACCTGGGGTCATATTCTGATTTACTAGGTCTGAGTGGACTCAGGTGATGTTGATGCTGCCAAGTGGACTATGCTTTAAGTGGCAAGACTACTTTCAGTATTTCTCTATCAGGCTGCACATTAGAGTCATCTGGAGTGCTTTTAAACAATACTGGTGCATGGGCCACACCTCTAAAGACTGTGATGTAATTGTTCTGTTCTAAAGTGTAGTCAAAGTATAGAAGAGTGTAGATGAGTGGTTCTCAAAGGGTGTAGGTGAGTGGTTCTCAAAGGGTAGTCTCTAGACCAATAGCATCAGCATCACCTGGGAGCTTGTTAGAAATGCAAATGATCTGACCTCATGCCAGACCTATTGAATCTGCAACTCTGGGATTGGAGCCCAGCAAGCTGGTGATTGTCTCCAGGTGATCCTGATGTCCACTGAAGTTTGAGAACCACTGGTGTAGGTAATAGGATTTTCAGTTCTAAAGACTTCCTTCTTGGGCAAGTAGCCTGTCCTCTCCGTGCCTGGTTTTAGCATTTGTAAAATGGGGATGATAATAGAAGTCACGTTATAGGGTCAGGGTGATCCATGTCAGCTCTTCTGTGCTGTTGATCTTGACCAGGGAGTTGACCTGAGACTGTGGGAGAACTGAGGTTCAAATGCCTGGAGAGCATGAGTAACTCCTAAATCTGGAGGGGTTGAAGACAGGGATAGAAGCAAAGTTTATAATAAGCGAGACAAGAGTGAGAGGAAATGGGCTGGGAACAACTGGGGAGATGGAGTGCCCTGAGAACTTGCCTTGGTAGGCCATGGGGGCTTGAACTATGAGAAGTTAATACCTTGCCAGTGGCTGACTCAGCACCTTTATCAGTGCAGCGTGGGTGAAGACAGGCGGGGCTACAGGATGAAATTCTAACGGACCAAAGTCTGGAGGATGATATCTTCAACAGAGGCAGTGGAAGAACTTGCTGATGGAGGAATCACGCAGGACCTATAGGAGAACTACAAGAACTGCAGGAGAGGTAAGACCTTCAAATCCCTGTGGGCAGGAGTTGGGGCTTATGGCCGGGGTACAGGGCCAGGGTTCAGAACCCTGAAGCTGAGGGAAAGAAACCAGGGTCTGCAGGGCAGAAGAGGTAGGGGGTGGGGAGTGTGTGGGAGGCCTAGGAAGTCAGCTAGTTTGGGGTCGGCTCTTGGTACCAACAGGAGGGAAATGCCTGGGCCCAGATTTAAGGACTCCCATGTGGCAGACAAACCCTCCATCCCAAAGTCTGGTTCTTCCCAGGCTTTTCTGGGGCCATTCTGGCCCCAGGGTCTCAGGCAAAGCCAGGGTCTCAGGCTTTGCCTGCTCCAAGGTCTCAGGCAAAGCCAGGACTGCAATCTTTGTCTGTGTACCTAGGGGAAGGGGTAGGGGTAACTGCAGTGAATCCTGTAGCCCCATGTACTGGGCCCCCCACACTACTGAGCATTTTTAAAGTTCCAAACATATTTCTGGGTTCCCCATCTTGAGCCAAAAAGTACCTTGGCCTCAAGCACATTGTGAGTCTTTAGTGCTCTGCTAAGAACTCAAAAGATCTGTGTAACTAAGAAATGGCTTTGTCTGGAACTATGGCCATGAAATGGGAATGGAAAGGGGTGAGGAAGGGGCTGCCAGGAAGTAAAGTCTAGTCTCTCTTGGAACATGTGAAGTGCAAAGAGAAGCTGCTGTTCTATCTGTGGGAAGTTGGTACTCCAGGAGGAGAGATGAGAGTTAAGCTTCCTCCCTTTCTTAAACAATTTTTTAATTTTTCTGTATTACTGCATAGGACTATTTCCACTTTCCTTTCTCCCCTTTTATCCTTCCTTCCTTTTGAGGAAAGAGAAGGGGAACTGGCCAATAATCTGATTTAATGAAACTTGTCATGCTATTTAAGAAGAACTGAAAGCTATATCTCAGATCCAAATAACTAAAAATCACACACAATGTTAAGTTAGTAGAATGGACATGTTATGGAAACATGTGCTGGGATTTGTTGGAACGTAAGCACCCTATCTCAGCTTTGAGGAACAACGACAGCTTACCGTGGGTTATGGACAAACACGGCACACAGGACGTCATATATGCCTGTGCAGTGGAATTATCAAGAGACTAGAAGGGTAGGCTCTGAGAAAAGGTGAAATGAAGGTAGAGGTCCAGAGCTTGACGAAGTAAAAGGGATTTTCTAATTGCCTTTAAGTAGTACAGGATGATCACTTCTCAGGGAAAAGAGTGTTTTAGGGGATTCAAGAAGGCACAGGAAAATTAGTATTTTGAGGTTAGTCTTACAGGAGCGTTTATTGGCAGACTTCTGGTATTTAGCTAGTAGGTTATATTTATGGATCAGTAGCTAGGAAATAAAGTACCAAATTCTTTGTATCTTAGTCCATTCAGGTTGCTGTAACAAACTACCATAGACTGGGTGGCTTATTTGGGTTCGGGAAACTGGGAAGTACAAGATCAAGGCACTGGCAGATTTGGTATCTGGTGAGGGCCCATTTTGTGGTTCATAGATAACTATCTTTTTGCTGTATCTTCACATGGCAGAAAGGACAAGGGATCAATTTAGGTCCCTTTTATAAGGGCAGTAATCTCATTTTAAGGGACGTAATCACCTTTTAAAGACCCTGCCTCCTAATACCATCACATTGAGGGTGAGGATTTCAACACATAAATTTTGGGGGAATGTAAACATTCAGTCCATTGCACTTTGTAGCCATTAAAATTTCAAGAATTTCCCCAGAAATAGTAGAAGCTGAGTTTTACAAATGGTTCCCAGAATTAGTTCCCTGAAATCAGATAGACTAGGTTCAAATTCATTTATTAGTGTGCTTGATTCTGGGGCAAGTTATTTCTCTGAACCTTCATTTTTCTTATTTTTGAAATGGGTATGATTATGGGAATTAAATGAAATACTAATGCATGTAAATGTGGTTTGTGGAGTGCTGTTTAACTACTGGTTGTTTTTCCTAAGTCTTCTTTCTTAGAATAGAAGATTAAATCTGATATCTTGTATGTGATGTCTCCAGGAGTTTGTCTTTTTTTTTTTTTTTTTTTTTTTTGAGACAGAGTCTCACTCTGCTGCCTGGGCTAGAGTGAGTGCCATGGTGTCAGCCTCGCTCACAGCAACCTCAAACTCCTGGGCTCAAGCAAACCTCCTGCCTCAGCCTCTCGAGTAGCTGGGACTACAGGCATGCGCCATCATGCCCGGCTCATTTTTTTTTTTCTATATATATCTTTAGTTGGCCAATTAATTTCTTTCTATTTGTAGTAGAGACAGGGTCTCGCTCTTGCTCAGGCTGGTTTCAAACTCCTGACCTTGAGCAATCCGCCCGCCTCGGCCTCCCAGAGTGCTAGGATTACACGCGTGAGCCACCGCGACTGGCCTGTCTTTCGTTTTTTGATTCAACTACAGGCACACACAAAATGTATTCCAGCACCGTCACAAAACTGCGGCAGAACCTCTGGGATCTGAGCCTGTGTTTTTCTTCCTTCTCCATCAGTGATGATTAGTGATGTTAAATAAATGAATAATCACGGTGATTGTGAAGTCCAGGTAAAGCCAAGCCTTTTCTTTCCTCCAGTTTAGACTCTTTGGGTTAGAAATCAGTGCAGGGATGGGGGAACACATGGCTGGTGCCTCTGTTTCCCCACCTTCTTGTTCTACTTCTACACCACTCACCCTGCTGCTCTGGGTGGGAGGGAAGGAGAAGGGGATCTAAGGTCTTACTTGACAGGACAGTAGTAATTTGGCATTGGGCAGCTGAATGATATAGCACTAGTGCTTACTCTTGGTGGGGAGAGAGAGCTCTCAGTGAGTTTTCAGGGACTCTGGCCCTAGCATTTTTCTACCTGCAGCTCCCTTGATGTGGGCAGCAGCTCTTACAGCTGGACATTTGTGGCTTTCCCCTCAGCCCCTGGCTCTTGGTAATCTGTCCCTCTGTTGGGGTCACCTTGTCCTTCCAGGGGATCCATTTAGGATAACCAAAGTCTAGTTCTCTTCCCTGGGGTTTATAGCTACCCAGTTGGAAACCTGTGAATGTCTCTGCCCCCCCAAACTCTGGAAAGCCTGGCTATTCCTTTTGTTCTGTCCCTTTGCTACCAGGTAGGCCATTCCAGCCAGCTTCTCATCTTTAACATTGGAGGGACAAGTCAGGTGTCAGTCTGTACTCTCCAGGGATCGAATGACAAACTACAAGTTGTCCTCTTGAAGAGCCCCTCTTTTGGCATAGGAGGGGAAAAGCATCACCTTCTCCTTGTCCATGGTGGGGGAGGACTCTTGGGACACCAACAACTTTCTTTTTTTTTGTTTTTTTTTCTTTTTGAGACAGAGTCTCACTCTGTTGCCCAAGCTAGAGTGAGTGCTGTGGCGTCAACCTAGCTCACAGCAACCTCAAACTCCTGGGCTCAAGCGATCCTTCTGCCTCAGCCTCCCAAGTAGCTGGGACTACAGGACTACAGCTGGGACTACACACTATGCCCGGATAATTTTTTCTATATACTTTTAGTTGGCCAATTAATTTCTTTCTATTTATAGTAGAGATGAGGTCTCGCTCTCGCTCAGGGTGGTTTCGAACTCCTGACCTTGAGCGATCCTCCCACCTTGGCCTCCCAGAGTGCTAGGATTACAGGCGTGAGCCACCACGCCTGGCCCCAACAACTTTCTTAAAAGAAAATCTCAGCTACCTCCTAGCTTCTTTCTCTCCTGATGAATTCTTAACATTTCTTTTACGTTGTCAGGAGGTGGGTGATGGGCTTCCATGGAAGAACAATGGTTCTGGTCACCCCCTTGCAAATCTTGCAGGGGAAGCCTTCACATCTATTGTCTCAGCTTTGGGGCATGGCCAAAATGTTAGGATGGGAAGAGTCCCATTTGAACATCCTGCTTCACCAAGGTAAGGTAAGGTGTTCACGTGGATGGGACTGTAGGCAGTTCCTCAGGGGCCTTCTGCCTCCCCTGGATGCCCAGAGGCCTCTTGTTGGACATGCCCCACACTCCTTAGTGCCCACTAACTCAAAACCAAGTTGCTTTCCTGTAGTTGTTGGACAAAACCAATCAGGTCCAAGAAAATCACATTAAAGCAAATGCAAAAACAATTCAGTTAACCTGCCCAGAGTTATTCGCATGTTGAAAGAGAAGGAAAATTCCTGAGGGGAAAAAATTCAAGAGGAGAATTTTGGCATAGAGTTTTTGGCAGATAAAATCAACATTATGTCCTGTGGTGGCCACCCTGTCTAGGGCTGGGGGTGAGGCAGAGAGCTCTTAAGAAGATTCTAGGCACTGTGCTTCTCTTCTAAGAGGGGTCCTTTTCTACCTCTCCCTGCAATTTGAAGTGTCTCCTCCTCCTGTTGACGCTGGGTCGTCATCAGTGTGATTCGTAGACATTCTCTGGAAGCATGTAACCAGGATGGCATATGTACCAAAATGATACCCAGTTTGAAAGGTATGTGGAAACAAAAAAAACCCCTACCACATAGATTATCCTTCAGCACCGTTTAGAAAGTCACTGCCATTCCCTTTATTCCCTCCTCGCCGCTTCTTAAAATGACCAGTAGGGGGCACTGCAGGGTGAGATTCCCAGTGCTCCTGCGACCTCCCATTCATGAAAAGTTATTGGAACAGGAAGTATGGAATATAATACACTCATTTTAGCTATAAAAGATTTTAGCTACGATAACACTTGCTGAGAGATTGATTCCCGTAAAATTAAGATCTCAGTTCTTGAGCTGTGAAGAGCTAAAAAAGGAAGTTTTAGCTTGAAGGATAGAGAATGCATTCTGCCTGGGTGTCAGAAAGCTGTGGAGCTGGGCCCTAATGAAAGCTCCTGGAAAAATGGTTCAGACATGACCATTGTGTGACCATGATGCATTTGGAAGGGGCACGGAAGGAAGGATCTGGCAGCCTCAGATTGGGGATACGGGGAAGCCAGAGACATGAAAGCTCAGTGGTTTAAAATGTCAGGAAGCAGCTATCGTTTGTGCTAGCTTTACTGGATGCTTGGATACTTTATTGGATGCTGGGCAATTGAACTTAAAGCCAGCAACAAGTTTATTATAAAATCAAATGAAGAAGGGACAAACAGTTCTTTTTGTTAAGGAAGGGAAATTGAGGTACCCATGGAAAGTAAAGAGAAAACAAATAGGTTTTGAAAGAGTTGCAGATACAAAAACGAAAATCCAAGACATATTTTGAAACTAGGGCTTTTAAATTTAAAACAAACTTATTTTTCAGTTGAGGGATACACTCATGTGATTCAAATCAAAAGATTCAAAGAGGTTTATGATGAGAAGTCTCCCACCCATTTCTACCCCTTCCTCATGGCTTTCTAGAGACATTTAATGCATTGTACAAATTATATATCATTCTGGTTTTATGTTTTTAATATGACTATATCTTGGAGATAATTCTATTTTAGTACTAAAGCGTTTTCTTATTCTTTTTTATTGCTGTAAAACATTCCATTGTACCTGAATACACATCTGGGCTATTTTTAGTTTTTTTCTACTACAGAGGAGGATTTGCTGGACATGCTTACACAAGACGCTGGAGCTCCTGGGAGTACACGAAGGCTCCCACAGCAGCCAATTCAGTATCAGGCTGCCTCATGGAGGTTGCCATGGAACGGGTATGTTCATAGGGACCCCAAAGGTCTTTATTATATGCCCACCAACCCGAGATTGTAAAATCCTATGGATCTGTCACCTCAGCTACAATCCAGGCCCAGTTATAATCTTTATAAACTCATACTGTGGTCTTTCTGTGTAGATCCTGAGGAACTTTCTGACTTTGCCTTCTCTGGGTCTCAGTTTATTCATGTGTAAAATCAGAAAGCTGGACTATACATTGTTTTCAAACTTTTTCTGAAGCCACAGTACTTTTTTTTTTTAACCAGATGAAATTTAGGAGGAACTCTAATAAAGTTCCCAGATAAAAGCAAGGCATGATATGGTTTCTTAGTTTCTTCATTATTTCTTGGCAAATAGTTTTCTGTGGAAACTCTGAAGTACTCTGAGAAGTTACAGGGATCTGTGGAAGATTGTGTGAAAAGAAATAAACACCAGCTCAAAGGTTTTCTCTTTATGTCTGTGACAATATAACAATGGCTGGTTACCATAATTCATAGGGGTGGAGGGCTCTGTTGAGATTCTACCGTCTACCAGCTTCTACATAAATTATGAAATCAGATTGACTCTGCCAAGGAGGGAAAAGACCAGAGACTTAGATGTGAGCATTAGGTCTGTCTGGGATAGTGGGAGAAGAAAAGAAAAAAAATTAAGAACTAGGAATAAAGGAGAGAAGACAGTCATGTGACTTTTAGATTCATGCCTTGAGCAGTAAGTTCCTTTTGTGAGCTGATTTCCGAATATCAGAGGCTCTGAGGTAGAAAGGGACCGTATATAGGAAGCAGAGAGGCTAAGAGGAGCTTAAAATTTAGTTGAGATTTTAAAAATATGAAAATGTTTTGGTGTTATTTTCAGCAACATAAATAACTTCATCTCTGGACTTTAGACAGGTTGCAAAGATTCTCAACACGGTGTGGTTAAATAGCCTGCTGGAAGCATGTTTCAATCTTACTCCATCTTTCTGAGGAGGATTCGTGATGGGGGTGCATATGTGTGTCTTTGTTATGTTGTAGGCAAATTGAACCATCAACATCTGTGCATTCGGTACCATGAACCTCTTAGGAATGTCCCCTGTGGGCCTGTGGTGTTTGGAGAGATTTGACTGTGGCAGGCAGAGTTCAGTGGAGATTTATCCCTAAAAACTCCATAATGAATGCTTGTAGGCTTGGCCCATCACATGATAACAGAGGAGTCAGAAAAGCTATTCTGATTTGTGAGTCACATTTGTAAGTCCCAGAGTGGCCTCATTTTCCTCCCCAGTCATAGCAAATTATCCCCCACATCCAAGTTAAGAAAGATTTCTAGCATTGAGAAGCTAACTATTTAACCTTTTTTCAAACTTATGAAATGTGAGTAAACATAGTATATAATAATAAAATCGGGGCATCATAGTGTCATAATTCTTAATATTATGCTGACATTACCAATCCCTCCCCATTCCTATAAGGTTTATTGTCTTAGAATCTGTATCCGAATTTTAATGTAAGTCAGAAGAATGGGCAATGCAAGGGTGTGTGTGTGTGTGTGGGTATAGCAGGCAAAAAGGAGTTAGGGCTTCAAACTTTGTTCAGGTGTCCTGAGTTTATAAAGATAGTAGTAACAAAGTTTGATGGGCCAAATGTTCTGTCTCTCTCAACCTTTAATAATACTGTGTGGAATTATGAGAGATGCTGGGACATTTTTTCTGCAAATATCAGGGGAAGTTTTGTGGATCTTCAAAGAAGAAACCTAAATCTGTTCTTTCTGCCATCTGCTAGAAGCCATCCTGCTTAAGGAATGCTTCACTACAGCACAGGGAATTTCTGAAGACTTGACTGAAATGAGTTTGCACAGGCAAATGACATGTAGCAGAGTGCAGGAGGTGAGCCTGCCCTGCGCTATATTGGCCAATCAGCCTCTGAAGAGTAGGGAACTGACAAGGGCAAGGGTCTGATCTCCTTAGAGGCTGTCGACAGGTTTGCCAACCCCAGAAAGAGCTTGCTGCTGCTGGTCACAGAGGGGTGGGCTCAGTGTGAATCTCATTACTCCCATTGTTACTAATGTTTCATCAATGATATCTCCATATGACAGGAAGAAAATACTGTCGTTGAAGAGTAGTAGTCAAGTGGCTTATCAAATTTACTGTCTCATTTGAGAAGTGTCTTACAATGGCAAATCTGAACTATTTTGAACAAGCAAATCAGTAACTGTTTTTGACCTGATCCGCCTCTAATTATGCATCCTGACCATTGGCAAGTGAAGGATTGGAATCCAGTTGTGTCTGATAAAGGGTAAAAACCCATACCCCATCAAATCCTTATGGACAGAGAAGAGGGTCACTTCCTTTTCTTTGGATACTGAACCATCTTAAGCTTAAGGAGTTCTTTGAGGAGACTGTAAGTAAGTACCTTAAGGGTAGAGACATGATCTTTTTAATCTTGTCTCCTCCGCTTATTAACTTGGGTGTGGTCTTTTGGGCAGAGTGAACACTGTTCAGTGTGAGTGACAAAATGATGTTCTAGTTTTCACTATTTGAAACGAGTGCTCCTGAAGATGTGAAAAGAGGCCGTGGTGATGGAAGGCAGTGTTATGAAGGGGATGTGGACTTTGGAAGGAGAGAGAGAACTTTGAGAATGCTTATGGGAGAGGCAGAAGCATCCTGGAAACCTGCAGAAAAAAAGATCCTGGGTCAATTTGATCTCACTGAGCTATCTCTTTCTCCCTCAGCTATGTGATTGTGGACTAGTTGCTTAAACTCTCAAACTAGTTTCCTCATCTGTGAAACTGGAATAATATTAATGAGCTAACATATTGGAACTTGGAACAATAATTGGCTATAGTACTTGTTCAACAAATGTTAACCATTATTAACACAATTATTAAAGGTCTTGGGGAAGGAAGGATAGATTAGCTTTTCCCCCACCCAAAATGTAAAATATTAACATTGTTTTTTACTAACTTTAGAGATTTTTATGAACCTTGTAGTATGAATTCAGTCAGTGGGGTCTATCATTTTTCCTCCTGACTTCAGCTTCTTTGGTCTCTCTCAGACTTTATGTCTTGAGTGCACTCTAAAAGAGAAATAAGATCTGTGAGGCAGTGTAGCCCAGTGGAAGGAGCCCTGAAGGTAGAGCAGATGCCAGTTTCCAGCTCCACCTCTGCTTTTTACTGGCCCTGTGAGCTGTGGGAATCACTCAGCTTCTTACCTATCAAGTGATACTTAGTGAAGTAGTATCTTAAAACCTATAGAGTTTTAAGAAAAAAAAATACACATGGGATTATAATGAAATGAGACTGATAATGTAACAAGATATTGTATACATGCAAAAGGACACTGTCTTAAAAAGTAATCATCTTGAGAGGCAAATGCCATGCATAACACTTGAAATAATTTGGTATTCCTTGTAGAATTATCTTCAGATTCATGGATAAAACCCAGTATCATAACTTTAGAGCACACATTTTTAACTTTTTAATTTTTAAAAACTTTTTAGTTTAGAATAATTTCAGACTTACAAAAAAAAATAATTCAAAGAAATTCCACATCCCCTTCATCCAAATTCCCCAAATATTGGTATATAATCACAATATAATAAGCAAAAGCAGGAAATTAATATTACTATACTACTGTTATTTAATCTATATATCTTACCCAAAATTCACAAACTATCCTAGTAATAATATCTTTTTTTGGGGGGTCCACTATTCAATTTAGGACCACACGTTGTGTTTAGTTGTATCTCCTTACTTTAATCTGGGACAGTTCTTGGTCCTTGTCTTCTATGATCTTGATTCTATTGAAGAGGATTAGCTAGTTATTTTATAGATTGTCCCTCAATTTGGGTTTGTCTGATGTTTCCTCATAATTAAAGTTGTGCCTTTTTGGCAAGAAAACCATAGACATGATGCTGTGGCCTTCTCAGCACATTCTATGAGGAGGTGTATGATATCAGTTTCTCTCATTACTGGTAACTAATGATATTAACTTGGTCCACTTGGTTAAGGTGGGGTCTGCCAGGCTTCTACACTATAAAGTTACACTTTCCCCTTTGTAAATAAGTATTTTGTGGAGATATACTTTGAGATTATGTAAATATCCTTTTCTCATTCATTCTTTAATTTGGGTTACATAGCCTGGAACAATTATCACTTAGGTTTTTGCCAAATGGTCATATTTATTTAAAACTTCAAAACAGTATGTTCAGATTGATGGTTCACTCCTACTCACAGGGACTGTGGGTTGTTCCCCATGCTCAAATCCAATGTCCATTAAGTGTTACTCTTTTTTCCCTCCCCCCTCCCCCGACAAATTTTGCACTGCCTTTGCTGAGACAGAGGAAAGCACATGTTCTTTGGAAACAGCTTTGGATTAGAGTCCTAGACCCACCACATACTAGTTGAGTGACTCCGTTCAAATATATTAATTTGAGTTTCAGGTGCCTCATAAGTAAAGAGAGGATTCTACTTCCTGAATTGTTTCAGAGAGTAGAGAAGATACCATGTATAAAATTTTATGCATTGAGCATGATGTGAATCTCTTTAATAAATGTTGGGTCTTTTTTCTTTTTCTAATGAAAGACTTCCAATGGCCACAGTAAACATAAAGGCTAAATTTGGATTCCATTGGTCCAGATGGGAGCCAGCTTTTTTTTTTAAAAAAATAAAATCTCTTCAGGTGATTCTTAATGTGTACCCAAGGTTGAGAACCATTGAATTAGATGCTCACTTGAGGTTTTACTGATTTAAAATTAAGGTATAAGAAAATGGAAAATATCTTCACTGTTATTTTAGAATGATATTACTATTAAAGGTATAGACAATAAAAATGATGAAATAGTGTATAAAGGGAGAAATTTGTTGAGGAAATTTGAGGTATTTGTTCATTCGCAAAGGTACTTAGTGGTTCTTGAGCCTGTATGTTCAGGCATGGCGTATATGAGGATGAAATGGGCACGGCCAAGCAGCTTACAGCACGGCTCTGTGTGGTGCCAGCTCTGATAAGGGCAGATACAATGGTCTAGTTTGCCATGCGAAGGAGTTCAGGTTTTACCCTGCCAGCATTTGACAACATATGAAGAGTATTGAGCTGGTGGGGTGGGGGTCATAATTAGTTATTATGTGAGAAATATTCCTCTGGTATTTGGAATGGGTAGGCAGGGAGATAAGGCAATCTGGAGAGAGAAAGAGCCTGGGTGCTTTATGCTGAGATGTTACAGTGGGGCTGGACTTGTGAGATACCTTGGAGGTGGAATGACAGGACCTGAAGACCAGTCATGTGAGAGGAGAGGATTTGATGACTCCCAGGGGGAGGGTAGGATTGTGGATGGGGGTCCACTGAGTTCAGTTTTGAACCTGTGGCTGTTGAAGCATTTAGGAACATGTTAGCCAGTAGGTGGCTGACATATGGATCTGGAACTTGGGGAAGGCACTACCACTGGAGAGAAGGATGAGGCACTGTGTGGTTGATATTTGAATCTACAGGTATGGATGAAATTGTCAGAACATGTGGAAGAATAAGAGAAAAGCCAAGAACAGACCTCAGGGATCATCAGTGTTAAGTGTGGGTGGAGGAAGAAGAGAGGCCAAAAAGTAAGAACAGAACCAGGAGAGGAGTTTCTGGGACATCAAAGAGGAGGAAGTTTGAAGAAAGGTAGACCAGTCAGCAGTGCAAAGGCAGCCAAGGAGTCAAATAAGGTAAGGCCTAACCTGAACTACAGCAATTGGATTTGAACTCTAGGTAGGCATAGGGAACTTTATTGAATTTGTGTAATAAAATTTGGGGAGAGTCGAAGGAGAACAGGTTGGAAATTTCCTCCTTTTCAAGAAACCTTCCTTGGCTGAATCCACTCCAGTCTGTTTACTCAACTGGTTAGGAGGTGTTGAATGACATCCTATCTGAGCTGCAAATCCCCCTACAGGTCATTTAATCTAGGCCTCACTGAACAGGTGAGGAGATTAACTAGAAAAGTAGTTAGTTGCCTGAGGTCAAGACCTTAATCTAGGGCTTTTCCACCTACATTGGTACTGGTGAAGTTGGTTTATACTTATTTCCTACTTGTTCATATGTTGCTTGTTTACTCTCTGGTTGTTTTGTGTTTATGTAGTTTGTAGTTTTTTTTTTTTTTTTCTTTTTGAGACAGAGTCTCACTCTGTTGCCCTGGCTAGAGTGAGTGCCGTGGCATCAGCTTAGCTCACAGCAACCTCAGACTCCTGGGCTCAAGCGATCCTTCTGCCTCAGCCTCCCGAGTAGCTGGGACTACAGGCATGTGCCACCATGCCCGGCTCATTTTTTCTGTATATATCTTTAGTTGGCCAATTAATTTCTTTCTTTCTATTTATAGTAGAGACGGGGTCTCACTCTTGCTCAGGCTGGTTTCGAACTCCTGACCTTGAGCAATCCGCCTGCCTCAGCCTCCCAGAGTGCTAGGATTACAGGTGTGAGCCACCGCGCCCGGCCAAAAATTACTTACTTTTTGAAAACATAATATAGTCACATGGTTTGAACTCAAAAGGGACCAAAGCAGTTACAGTGCTCCCAGCCACTCAGTTCCCCGCCCTGAAGCCAACCATGTTACCAGTTCATCAGTGTCATCAGCTTCTCCTACAGAGATGGTAAGAGTGTGTCACTCAGGGCTGAATCCTGAGGAGCCCCATGATAGAGAAAAACAGGGAAACTTGTCTGCAGAATAGGATGGGATTAATCAGGGTGGGCTTCCTGGAGGAGTCAACTTTTGAGCCAGGTTGTACAGAAGGGGAGTCATCTTGGGACAGGAAGCAGGTCACAGAAGAGGGTCATGATCGTTGCTCCCAAAGCTGTCCTCATCTGGCGTGAATGGCTCTGTGGCCAGCCATCTGCACAGACCAGGAACTGGGGGGCAGCTTTGTGACCTGTCTTCCCCCCACCCACGTCTGATCCAGCACCAGGTCCTGCCATCGCCACCTCCTTAGCTCACTCTTGAGTGTGCCCATGTCTGCCCATCTCCACACCTCCCCTACCCAAACCACCCCTGGAGCCCTTCTGAGCATATAACCTGGCCTCTGCCGTTTCCCATCCAGAAGCCAGATGACCTTCCCAAAATGCCCATGGGTTACGTTGAGGAGAGTGAAGGGAAGCAGGCGGGGCCAGATGCTCTGGGAGGCCACAGGAACAGGGGCACCCCCGTGCTCTCCAGCAACCTTGACTTTTCTCTGGTCCTGGAGGGCCCC
This sequence comes from Lepilemur ruficaudatus, assembly GCA_963574885.1. NCBI lineage: Eukaryota > Metazoa > Chordata > Mammalia > Primates > Lepilemuridae > Lepilemur > Lepilemur ruficaudatus. The sequence continues at coordinate 73,793 of CAUYRT010053792.1, forward strand.
ATGCTTCCTCCTGACTCCGGGCTTTGCCCGTGCTGGTCCCTCTGCAGAAACATTGCACCAGACCCCCTTCTCCCAGTGAGGCCTTGGTAGGGACTGAGTGTGTGTGTCCCCCACAGATTCGGATGTTAAATCTAACCCCTCCATATGGTGGTTTTTGGAGGTGGGGCCTTTGGGAGGTAGTTAGGTCATGAAGGTGGAGCCCCCATGAATGAGATTAGCACCCTTATAAGAAGAAACATGAGAGAGATGATCTCTCTGCCATGTGAGGATACAACGAGAAAATGGCCACCTGCAGACCAGGAAGAGGGCCCTTCCCAGACACTGGTCCCTTGATCTTAGGACTTCCGAGCCTGCAGAACTGTAAGATATAAATTTCTGTTTATCTGAGCCATCCAGTCTGTGGTATTCTGTGATAGCAGTCCAAACTGATGAGACCATCCTCCTCATCCATTAGTGCTCAGCTCAAACTGCGTCTCCCCAGGGAGGACGTCTGCGAAATCCTTTCCCCCAGCAAATAGCCTGTGCCCCCTCGGGCAACATCAGAGCAGCTGCACACTTTTTTTTCATAGCACTGTACCCAGTTTGTAATTACAGACACACACATTTGGAATAGGTAACATCTCACCTGTATGAGAAGATACATTTTTAAAAGGTCACTTTCCCATGCTCTCATCTGCCCTGTTCCTTCTTCCTCTCACCTAGGCGACGACTTTTGTTAGCTGCTGTGTCTCCGGAGTTTCTATATGTAAAGATAAGCAAGTGTGAATTTCTACTTTATTCCTTCCATCCCTTTAGATGTAAATTACACGTACTATTCTGCCCTTGATTTTTTTCTCTTAACAAAGTATCTTGGAGCTCTTTGCATGACAGCACACAGAAACAACCTCATTTACAACATTTTTTTATGGCTGCAGATGGTTTTACTATATGGATGTACCATAATTTATCTAACCAGTCTCCCCTCTCCTTTTATTTTAGAGACAGAGTCTCATTCTGTTGCCCAGGCTACAGTACAGTGGTCCGATCATAGCTCACCCCGCAGATAACCTTGTCCAAAAGCTGGAACTGCAGATAAATTCTCCAAACGGGGGATCGTTGTACTAAAAGGGAAATGCATTTGTCATTTAGACAGATGTTGTCAAGTTGTCCTCCAGAGGGGCTGTACCAATTGCCACTCCCACTGGTAATGTATGGGAGTGCTCGTTTGTAATGATTTATTTATTCATGTGGTTACTGGATGGTTTCTCTCCCCACAGGACTGTAAGCCCCAGGAGGGCAGGGACTGTATCTGTTTTGCTCATCGTCATAGACACTTGATAAATGTTGAATTAATCAATAGATTCATGGTTCTACTAAGAGGGGTTGGCCACAGTAGGAGGGAGACCACCTTCCCTTTGTGTTCACCGTGCTCAACCCAGCTTCCCTGATTCTTCTGGAGGGCAGCTGGGGCCCTGGGAGAGAGCCTGCAGGTTCTGGAAGATCTAATCCTGACCGCTAACTGCTGGCCCTACTCCAGAGCAGCCCCTCTCCTACTGTGGAATCAAGGAGTCCAGTGTCTTAGCCCTGTAAGGGGTCCTGAAGAAGAGACTCTTGTCTGATGCATGGATCCCCTGCCCACCCTCTGTTGACATGCCTCCAGTGACAGGGCACTTACCATTTCCAAGTGACTCCTTTCAACTTCTGACAGCTAACTTTTGGAAAGCTTTTGCATCTATTGCATTGAAACCTGCTCCCTGTAGCTGCCTCTCTTTAGGGAATTTTAATTGTGATCCTCTGGAAACAGGGCACTTTGGCAGATGAGCAGGAGGGATATCTGGGGACAGGCACCCCTCAGCAATCTTTCTCCAGCAAGTGGGGCCAGCTCCCTGAAGGAGCTCTGCAGAGTCCTGCCCGCCTCACCCTGTCCTGTCCCACCCACAGGTACGTGCAGGAAGGGCGGTTCCGAATCGAGGAGAGGACGCTGACAGCCTTCCAGTGGCTCTACAGCCCACAGCAGCATCGAATCCTCAGCCGTGCAGACCTTGAGTCTCCCTCCAGGTAAAGGGACCTGCTGCCCTTACCCTCATTCTTTGACCTGGGTCCAGGTCCCCCTGCTGGTACTTATGCAGCCAGCCCCACAACGGTCCATAAACCCACAGTGGGGAACTTTGCCCTGGAATCATGGAGTCGCCTCCTCCCAGAGTCCTAGAAAGTATTTATCAGCCTGGGCACCTGCCCAGCCTGGAATGCACTGAGTGACTTGAGGCGACTCACTGCCTCTGCTTTCTCTTCTGTAAAATGGGTATGATCATATTTTTCCTGCCTTCTCTCATGAGGTCAGGGGTCTCCAGTGAAATGATGCCTGCAAGATTTCCGAGGCCTGGAGATCAGCTGGTTCTGCTTTAAGAGGGAGAGAGGTGGGTGAATTGGCTGGGCAGTGCCCGCTTTGCCCTGGATGGAGCCAGCCCTGCCTCCCTTGTCTGCCTCCTTCCTCCCCATGCTAGAGAATCCAGCTCTGATCCTGAGTCTGGATGGGGGGAGGGCAAGGAAGGGGGCTTTCCCCAGTTACAGCTCCCAGGCCTCTGCCTGCTGTTTCCCCACCATCGTGGACAGGTGTGGCCAGCATTAGCAGTCTTCACAGAGGCATCCTGGCAGCCACACCCCTTCCCAAGGCCTCAGCCAGACCTGCCCCTGGGCCTTTCTTTCTACTTTTCCCTTCAAAACCTTTTTGCACTGGACCCTCACAGCTAAGAATGAACAGGGCTTCCCTTCCAGGGGTGGTTGAATGGAAGTGATGTCATTTGCAGGGTGCATTATGGGCTGGCTGTAAAGAGAGCAGGCTTGATGCTCTTACTGCAGCTTCCCAAACTGGCCCCAGGAATAAGGTTTAGCAGTGATGGGACACTTCACCTCCCCAGGCATCTGCCAGGGGTCCTTCTTAGCTAAGAACAGTGCATCTGCTCCCTCTTGTCTCATCGACGATTTCAGAGGGCACAGGAAGCACCACGGTAGACAGCTAGCCTGGCCCAGTTCCCACGAATGAGCAAGAATTAATTGAACGATGATGTGGAAGTGACAGGAACTCTGGAAAAGGTGACTCAGGGGCCGGGCGCGGTGGCTCACGCCTGTAATCCTAGCACTCTGGGAGGCCGAGGCGGGCGGATCGCTCAAGGTCAGGAGTTCGAAACCAGCCTGAGCAAGAGCGAGACCCCGTCTCTACTATAAATAGAAAGAAAGAAATTAA
>CAUYRT010053793.1:0-80388 GCA_963574885.1 Lepilemur ruficaudatus
GAGGAGTGCCTCTCAGGCTCGGGTCTGAGCTCCTCGCTGGCCCTTATCTTCCCCCAGCCCCTCCTGGGCTCACATGATCAAGTGCACATTGAAATGGACCCCTGAAGACCACCAACCAAGGCCTTTGTGTGCCCTGCCCTAAGCCCAGAGACCCTCCATCATCCCCCAAATCTCCCAACCCCAGGCAGTACCCAAGCCTGATGCAATCCCACCACCCCATCTTCTCTGACCGCCAGGCCCGGAGACCCCTCCCCCTCGACCTCCAGCCGACCCATTCAACTCTGCTCACGGCTCACTACATCTGAGAACCTGAGGACATTTAACGTGGCAGCTCAGAGCCTGGGATCTGGAGTCAGATGTTCTTGCATTTAAATCCTGGCTCTGCTATCTAGTAAATGGGTGACTGAGAAAGTTGTCCAACCTCCCTGAGTCCTTGTTTTCTGATCTGTAAAATGGGCAAAACGAGAGGACCCAGCTCCCAGGGTTCTGGGGGGAGTGGTGTCATAAGATCCTGTGCAGAAGTGCTTTGCCCACATCCTGGTGCCACACAGGTGATCACAAATGGTAACTGGACAGGGGTATCTTCTCCCTCTCTTGTCCCCTGCCTAGCACAGGACTGGGCATATGGGAGGTGCTCAGTAAAGAGCCACAAGGGCTTTTGGGAGAGAGGGTGGTGTGCTGAGTGGCCTGCGGTGGGTGTTCAGCGAGGGGAGGATGCTGCCCAGCTCACCTGGCCTGGCAGGAGCTCTCCAACGGCGCCAGATACAGGCTCCAGAGGCCCAGGGCTGCGGGCATGGTGAACAGCACAGCCAGCCAGCAGCAGGACACGATGAGGGACATGAACAGGCCAAAGTCATGCACAGCCGGGATCTGGTGGCAGAGAGGCAGAGAGGGAGGTGGGGTTGGTCAGGCCTGGAGCCGGAGATGCTCAGGGCCCCAGACCACTCCCGAATGGTGGCGGGATGAGGAGGCCCAGGCTGCCGGGACACCAGGAGCCAGGGGCTGCTGCAGGGGACGTAGCAGTGGAAGAAGGGTCCCCACCTAGAGAGTGGAGGTTCTTGCCTATTTGTAGCCCATCGCCTGGAACAGTACTTGGCACAGAGGAGGTGCTCGGTAACTGTCACTGCCCGAATGGATGGGGGACAAGGAAGATGCAGCCCGCTGGAGCAGGCTGCGTGGCAGCGAGGGAGCAGGAGGAGAATGCTGCCACGGGAGGGAAGCAGGGAGCCTGGGGACCTGCACAGAGACCTGCACGGAGACATGCCAGCTGGAAGGAAACCATAGCAGACAAGTCAGCACTCTTCGTGAAACACCTTCACCATCACCCTCTTTTTCCAGTCCCCAAATAAACCACGAGGAGAGTGAGGCTCAGAGATGTTGTACAACCTGCCCAAGGTCCCACAGTGGAAACGGAACCCATCTCTGCCTGCTTTCTGGTACTGGTTCTCTGGGAAGACCCAGAAAATCTCCAAGCATCTAGTAGTTTCTAGATGGGCTGCTCCACCCAGGTCATAAAGTCCCTCAAAGACTTGGGCCCACTCGTTGTCTTCCAGCACTCAGGACCCAGCCCAAACTCAGAGCCTTCTCCTGAGCCCCACTCCAAGGCCCGAAGGCCCTGGGACTGGCGGGAAGAAGCCAGTGTGAGGGGCAGAAATGCGGCATGGGACGGGCGGTGGGAGCAGCTCTGGAGCAGGAGCCAGGGGACTGGGTCAGGCTCAGCTCTAACCAGCAGTGTGACCTTGAGGAAGTCACTGTATGAGGAAAACAGGGATGGCAATTGTCCTTTGTCGTGCGTAGCGAAGATGAAATGCGAAACGTCCTCAGGTCGGAGGCTGGATTACTATTAATGAGCGTCAGCAATAAATTGTTTGTAGTATTATAATTTTCCCACTTGCTAAGTTTGGGTAGTGGGTGATTAGTGACGAAAATGGGCCCTAGAGACATGGCAAGCACCTGCAGGCAAAGGCAGGGTGGCCACACAGGGCGTGAGGGGTGGGGGGGGAAGAGCAGAGCCCAGGGGCCCGGTGTACGTCCTGGAGGGATGGGGAGGCCAGGACAGGGGTGCAGGGGCGGGTCCCCCACCTGGGAGAAGACGTTGGCTGCGTAGGCGGCAGCCGTGGTCAGGGAGGTGAAGAAGGTGGCCTTGCCGGCTGTTTGGATGGTGTGGACCATGCGCAGCTGCGGGTCTTCCAGGTGGGTGGCTTGGCGGTAGGTGTTGATGAACACGAAGACGTCGTCCACGCCTGCGGGAGCAGTCCCACCCGGGAGAACATCAGCACTGCTCTGCTGCCTCCAGGATCAGGCCCAAGCTGGGCCCGCACCAACTCCGAGCGGCCTCCTGAGAGGTCAGGCCCAGGACATCCCGCTTCTCAGCCTGGACTCTGGGTCTGGGAAGACCCCTCTGCCCAGCTCCACCCGTGAGAATCTAAGCCCCACCCGCCACACTCGTTGGCCCCAAACCCTCCCAGGACTTCTCGGGCTCCTTCCCACACTTCTTACCAGCACACCATCCTGCTCTTCCCACCCCCATGCCAGGTATCCACCCCCCTCACATTCTAACCCCAAAGCCTAAGCCGGAGAGGGGGCTTTACAGCCCTCACGGACACCAGGCTTTGTGTCCAGAGAGAAGGCCCCTTTTGGGGGAAGCGGCAAAGTTCCCAAGTGGGAAGCCCACTGACATGGCAACAGAGGCAACTCACCAATGCCCACCACCACGAAGGCAGCCACCCCGTTGAGGATGCCCAAGTACTGGACTCCGAAGACCACATGGTAGAGGAAGAGGGCCACCAGGCAGCTGAGACCAATGCTGGCGATCCCAAAGAAGGACAGGAACACTGGGCAGGCCAGGGGCACAAGGATAGGTGGGGGAGGACCCTCGTGGAGCACAAACCCCCGTAGTGTCCCTGCCTCGTCCCCTGGCCCGGGTGCACCTCACCAGCCTGTGTGTTCCCAGCACAGGCACAGCTTCCCATGTCCAAAGAAGGGTCCCAAGTGAGTAAGCCAGGGTGCCCCTGAGACCTCATCCTCGCAGGCCTTACCTCAAGTGAGGGACTTACGAACACGGATGTTTTCTGTCTGTAACCCATTGGGGTAGGAACTATGTCTGGATCCCCAACACCTTACAGTATCTGACACACAACTGGCGCCCAAGAAATATTTGTTGCATGGATGAATGAATGTCTTTTCCATTTTTGAAGGTATTACCATGCTTTTGTTCATTTGGGCAATAAAGCATGCCTACTGTATACAGGCAGCAGTAAGCAGCAGCTAGTGTAAATGAGCAGTGGAGGTGGGAAAGGGAGCTGGGTGGCAGAGGGCAGCTGACTTGGGACCACAAAACAGGCTTCAGAATAACCCACGAAGCAGAGTCCAGTACCCCAACTTCCTGTCGCAAAGCTGCCAACGGGGGCTTTGGCAAGGCGGTCGAATGGCAGAAGGTCAAACTGTGTAAGGTCCCGGGGGTGGGCCCTGACCTCAGGCTGGTGTGGCCCAACCTGGCTCTGGACCTCTGTCTGCCTGCCTGGGGCTGGAAGATGATTTCTGAGCACTGCCCATGTCCCCAGCTCTGACATGCGGGATTCTCGAGGACCCCGGCATTCTTGAGAGGGCGGGCTGTGGGCGGACAGGAGCAAACCGGGAGGGCTGAAGGCGCCTGTCTCCGAGCCAGACCGTCGGCGGAGATCTACCTGAGCAGGAGGTGAGGATGTAGACCAGGGCGGCGATGCAGCTGCTGCTGACGAAGGCCAGGAGCATGTCGTTGTTGAAGGTCCTGCGCACCTCGTAGTCGAACAGGTCTGTCCCCCCGTAGAGAACCTGGACCTTGCTGGGGGCAGGAGCACACGGAGAGAGGAAAGGCGGGGAGGGGCGTGGAGACGGCCGTGAGCACTGGGGGAGGACCGGGAGCAGCCACTGCACCAGGGGCTCTTCAACCCGGCTGGATGTGAAAACCACCTGGAGCTTCCAAATCCTGACGTCCAGGCCAGGCTCTGGACAAATTAAAGCAGAACCTCTGGGGTGGGGCTGAATTGTCAGCGTTCTTTAAATCTCCCGGGTGAGTCAATGTGTGGCCAACGTTGTGAACCACTGCTTCATACATATAAAATGTTATATTCAGATTCTGTGTCATTCTCCAATTCTCAATTGTCCACAGCAAAATTCTAAATTCAGCTGGCTTGCGGATATTCAGTTTTACACTGCTACTCAGCGTGTGCTTAACAGAAGTTATTTTTAATAAGGAAACATAACGAGACTGGTCAAACCGGTTTAAAACACAAATGGGAGCAAACCTGTTTCTGGCCCAGCTGGAGTAACAGGACGGAAACTAGATTCACCTTCTCGCTGGAACTAACAAAAAATGTGGGAAAAAACGTATGAAACAAGACTGTGGACATCAGGCAACCAAGGATGATGATCCCGGGGAGATGAGACACAAAATGAGCCCTGTGGGTACCCTGACTTGCTGCCTTGAGAGTCCCGGTTCTCGGCGAAGCCTAACACACGGGCTATTGGACTACAAAGGAGGCCAAAAATTTCCAAACTTGATGAAAACTCTAAACCCACTGATCCAAGAAGATCGAGCAATGAACTCCAAGCACAAAAAACATGAAATAAAACTATAACAATGCACATCATAATCAAATTGCTCAGAAACAGTGACCAAAAGAGAGTCTTAAAAGCAGTCTGAGTTAAAAGCCACGTGACAAACAGAGGAACAAGGACAACGCCGACAGCAGACTTCCCAATGAAAGCCACGCAGGTGACAAGACAGCACAGTAACGTCCCTTAGATACTGGGAGAAAAGTAAAACAAGAATTCTACGTGCACCAAAAATGTATTTCAAAAACAAAGGCACAATGAAAGACTTTTTCAGATATACAAAAACTGAAATAATCCATCTCTAGTATACCTGCACTACAAGAGATGTTAAAGGAAGTCCTTCAGGCAGGAGGAAAATGATAACAGATAGAAATACGGATTTATAGAAAGGAACACAAAGCATTTGAAATGGTAATGACCAAAATAAATATGCAAAATTTTCTTATTATTTATTTAAATTTCTTTAAAGGATATTTGACTCTTTAAAAACATAATAACAAAGTAGCGTGGGGTTTATAACATACATAAAAATAAAATGTATTAACAACAATGGCATAAAGGCCAGGAGGGAAGAAAGGGTAGTACACTATTGTAAGGCTTTTATGCTATCCATGAAATGATACAACATCACTCAAAGGTACACTGTGATAATTTAAAGACGGATACCATAAACCCTAAAGCAACCACTAAAATAAAGAGTTAGAGCTAAAAATCTAACAAAGGAGACAAAATGGAACCATAAAAAACACTCAGTTTGAAAGAAGGCAAAAGACAGGTAAAGGGAAATAAAGAACACATGGGACAAATAGAATAAAATGGACTTAAGTCTAACCATGTCAATAATTGCATTAAATATAAAGACTTAAAAGCCCCAATTAAAAGGCAGAGACTGTCAGATTTAAAAAAATCAAGACCCAGCTGCCTACAAGAAACCCACTTTAAATATAAAGACACAAATAGTTTAAAAGCAAAAGGACAGAAAAAGATATACCATACAAACGTGATAACAGATAGCATGATAACAGATAAAATAATAACAGAATCAAAAGAAAGCTGGGCTGGTTATATTAACAACAAACGAAGTACATTTCAGAGCAAATAATATAACCAGGGACAAAGAAGATAATTTCCATATGATCAAAGGATCAATTCATCAAGAGAATACAACAATCCTAAATGTTTTTGTACCTAATAATAGAAATTTAAAATACGTGAAGCAAAAACTGATAGAACTGAAAAAGGAATTAGACAAATCCACAACTACAGGTGGACATTTCAATACCCCTCTCAATAACTGCTAGAACAATTAGACAGAAAATCAGTAAGGGTATAGAAGACCAGGAACAACACAAAATCAATGGACTTGATCTAATTAACACTTACAGAACATTCCATCCAACAAGAGCAGAATACACGTTTTTTTCAAGTGCGTAGGGAACATTCAGGAAGACAGACCATGTACCGGACCATAAAACAGGATTCAATAAATGTTCAAAGAACTTAAGTCAAACAGAGTATGTTCTCTAACCATACTGGAATTAAATTAAAAATCAGCAACAAAAAAATAACTGAAAAACTCCCAAATAACATGCTTTTCAGTTACATGAGTCAAAGGAGAGATCCAAAAGAAAAATGGAAACTATTTTGAACTGAATGAAAACGGAAACGCAACATATCAAAAATTGTGAAATGCGCTAAAACAGCAGTACTTAAGGGGAATTTTACAGCACTAAACACCTCTGTTAGGAAAGAAGAAAGATTTTAAATCAATGGCCTCAGCTTCTACTTAAAGAAAATAGAACAAGAGAAAATTAAATGTAGGGTAAACAGAAGAAAGAAAATAAAGATCAGAGCACAATTCAATAAAACAGAAAACAGAAAAATAGAGAAAAATCAATGAAAACAAAAGCTAGTTTTTTGAGATCAATAAAATTGATGAGATTCTAGCCAGAGTAATCATGAAAAAAAAGAAGACACCCATGAAAGAGGTGCCATCACTACAGTTTCTACACATAGTAAAAAGACAATAGGGAATATTATAAATCACTTCACACCAACAAATTTGATAACTAAATGAAATGGGCAAATTCCACGAAAGACTCAAACCACCAAAGATCACGTTAAGACAAACTGATAACCTCAAGAGCCCTATGTATATTCTTAAAATTGAATTTGTAGTTAAAAACCTTCCCATAAAGAAAACTCCAAGCCCAGATAGTTTCATTGGAAAATTCTATCAAGCATTTAAGAAAGAAATAATACCAGTTCCACATAAACTCTCCAGAAAACTAAAGAAAAGAGAATATTTCCTAACTCATCCTATGAGACCAGAACTACTCCGATAGCAAAATCAGCCGAAGACATAAGAAAACTAAAATCCAATGTCTATCAGGAATGTATTGTGCCTGGTAACACAGAATACAAATAGAATCTAACACTATATGAAAAGGATAATATTTCATGACAATTCAATCAATGTAATCCACCATATTAAACTAAAATATAAAAAACTATATGATCATCCCACTAGATGAAGAAAAACATCTGACAAAAACCTAATATTCATTGCTGATTAAAAAAGGAAAAAAACTACTAGCAAACAAGGAATGGAAGGGAACTTCCTTAACCTGATAAAGGACATCTACAAAAAACCTACATTCTTTGATTAGGAATGAGACACGGAGCGCCGGCTCTCATCACCTCTATTCAACATTGTACTGAGGTTCAGCCAGAGCAATTAGGCAAGACAAAGAAATAAAAAGCATCTAAATTGGAAATGATAAAGTAATGCTATCTTTATTAGCAGAAGACAAGACTTCTATGTAGAAAATCCCAAAGAAATCTACAAAACACAAAAACAAAAAATCTACTAGAACTAATAACAAGTGAGTTTAGCAAGATCATAGGACACAAAATCAATTTCTATATACTTGCAACTGACAATTTGGAAATTAAAATTTTAAAAATATGAAATTCTGAGGGATAAATATGACAAAATATATCAGATATATTTGTGCTCATAGGTCAGAAGACACAATATTAAGAAGTCAGTTCTCAGATTGATCTATGGATCCAACACAATTACAATTAAGATCCCAGTAGACTTTTTTTGTATTAATAGAAATAGGAGAGCTGATGCTAAAATTCTTAGGGAAACACAAAGGACCTAGAATAACTAAAACAACTTTAAAAAACAAAGTTGAGAGATGAACACTATCTGATTTCAAGATTCGGTATAACGCTGCAGTAATCAAGACAGTGTGATTCTAGTGTGCACAGAGGAAAACAGACTGAGGAAACAGAATACAGAGTTCAGAAACAGACCCACACAGGTATGGTGCAAAGGCAGGGTCCTTTGTACCTTTGCTCAAGGTGCAAAGCAACTCAGTGGAGAAAGAAGAGTCTTTTCAACAAATGGTGCCAGAACAATTGGACATCCATGTGAAAATAATAAACCTCAATCCATACCTTGTACCACACACAAAGATTAACTTGAAATAGAACTTCATAATACTATGTGTAAAACCCAATTTAAAATGGGCAAAAGATCTGAACAGATAGTTCAAACAAAGAAGATGAATAGATGTCCAATAAGCATGTGAAAAGATATCCAATATCACTGATAATTGGGCAGATATAAATTAAAACTGCAATGAGACACCACCACATGCCTATTAGAATTGCTAAAAATTTTTAAAGTGACCCTATCAAGCAGTATAGAAGATAAGGAAGGAACAACCTCTCATGCACTGCTGGTGGGAAAGTAAAATGGTACCACTAATTTGGAAAATAGTTTGGCAATTTCTTAAAAAGTTAAACTTACACTATGATCCAATCATTTTACACGTAGGTATTTATCTAAAGCAATGAAAGTGTATGTCCACACAAAGGCTTTACCTGAATGTTCACAGCACCTTTATCTGTAATTGCCAAATCTGGAACAACCCAAATATCCATCAAGAGGTGCGTGGATGAACAAAACATGACAGCTCCAAACAATGGAGCTGTGGAACAAACTCAGAATGTAAAAAGAATAAATTATTGGTACATGCAAGAATGTGGCTACAACTTTAAATAATTAGATGGAATGAAAGAGGTCAATCAAAAGAGTACATAGTATATGATGCCTTGTATATAAAATTCTAGGGAATGCAAACCAATACATAATGATAGAAAATAGGCCGTGGTTGCCTAGGCTGGAGTGGGTAGTCAGGATGGGATGGACCAATTATTAAAGGGACATGAGGAAACATATCGGGGGTGATGACTCCTCACTCTGGTGAAGATTTCGTGGTATAGACACATGTCAAAACTAATCAAATTATAAAGTTTAAGTATGTGCAGTTGGTTATATGTCAATTATACCTAAAAAAGCTGTAAAAAATACAAACAGGACATTTAAAAGCCAAGTCAAAAAGATCTCTAGATTATCTACTTTGTTGAATTACACAGTTTAACTGTACATTCATTAGCATATAAAACTGCAAGTTAAATCAATTGTTTATTCACTGACATTAATTTGTATACCGTTTATACAAATTAATACTGGTATTACCGTTATACTGTCTTCTAGGTCCTGTTCTAGTTGTTGGTTATAAAAGGACACAGGCCCAGGCTTTTACTCTCAAGTAGAAAGGAACAGCACACGAAGACCAGAATTCTTGCCTACAACTGCTGAAAAGTCAAGTAAAATTCGGAAATCATCTGTGATGACAGCAAAATTGCTGAAGTAATGAGAACCAGCTGGCTGAGACTTGAGAGCAGGGAGAACTTAGGAAAGGTAGGCTACCCTTCTAGAGCCGTTTTTATCCTGGAGGCATTTGCTGATGGCGAACCCGGGCAGAAGGCTGAAGATCTTGGCTGGGAGTCAGATAAGCTGGCAGAGCCCTGGGCAGAGACTTGCAGGCCAGCAGAGCACACAGTTAGGTTTCCCCTCAGCACTTCTGCTGACGACTGGGCTGTGTGGGGCACGAGACTGAAAAAGCTAAGCAGAAAAAGCCCCTGAAAAAGCAGAATGGAGGGTTTTTTTTAGTAGCTTTGAGAGATCAAGATTAGAGATGGGAACTTGTCAGAGGAAGGGACTCTGCAGAATACACCAGTCTCTTAGCTGAAAATCCCAGAGAACCCAAGCCCAACTAGAGGAAGACTGAGACTGTTCAGGGCTGGAACCATCCTCGACTCAATGCAGGTAACTGCCTGTTTAAGGTGTTCAGCCACAACTCTATCTGCCTCCTGGAAGGAAGGACGGATAAACTTTCTCTGGAGGAAATAACATTACCTGAGCCTCTGTGTTTTTTATACACGATGTTCATCACTTAATAAAAATTACCAGGCATACCCACAGGCAGGACCACGTGACCCAAAACCAAGTGAAAGATCCATACATTACAAGTCAACTAATAAGAACTGAAAAATAACTATAATTAATATGCCTAAGAACAGAGAGGAGAATGTGGACAAAATAAATGAAATGATGAACTTTACCAGTGACTGAGGTAGATAACAAAGGGCCAAATGGAATTCTCAACAGAAAAATAGAACATTAACATTAAAACTTGGCCAGGCATGGTGGCTCATGCCTGTAATCCAGCACTTTTGAGAGGCTGTGGTGAGAGATGGCTTGAGGCCAGGAGTTTGAGACCAGCCTGAGCAAGAACAAGACCTTGTCTCTACAAAAAATAGAAAAATTAGCCAAGCATGGTGGCGTGCACCTGTAGTCCCAGCTACTTGGGAGGCTGAGGCAAGAGGATCGCTTGAGCCCAGGAGTTTGAAGTTGCAGTGAGCTATGATGATGGCCATGGCACTCTAGCCCAGGAGAGAGGGCAAAACCCTGCCTCAAAAAAAAAAAAAATAAATAAAACCTCAACAGACATTAAATGGTAGATACAATAAAAGATCAGCAAACTAGAATATCTAAACCAAAGCCTAGGGAAAAAAAATAGATAAAACCTAAAAAAAAGTAGTGAAGTAGTGAAGACACATAAGACTTAGTGAAAAGATTTAACATTTGTGTAATTAGAGTCCTAAAAGGAAAGGGGACAGAGAACAAGGCAGAAGCAATATTTGAAGAGATAAAAGCCATGTTCCTAAAACTGAGAACAGTCATCAACTTACAGCTTCAAGAAGCCCTGTGACCCCCAAAAAACAAATACAATAAAAATACACCAACATACCTCACAGGAATTCTGCTGAAACCAAAGACAAAGAGAAATTTTAAAAGCAGATAAAAAGACAATCTTTTAAAGGAGCAACAAAAAAGATTTACACCTAATTTTTCCACGGAAACGATGGAAGTCAGAAGACAATGGGGTGACATCCTTTGAGTACAATATTATAAGAAAATTGCCAATTTATAACCCTATACAGCAAAAATACACTTCAAAAATGAAAGTAAAATAAAGATGTTTTCTAGGCAAACAAACAGAGAACTTATCACAAGCAAACCTGCACCAAAAGAAGTACTAAAGCGAATTCTTCAGACACAATGAAAATGATCCCAGAGGGACATATAAAGTTGTAGAAAGTAATAAAGAGCAACAGAAAAGGTAAACACGTGAATAAATATAAATGAATACAAACTCTGTACAACAATAATGTAACGTCCTACGGGGTTTAAAATGTACATAGGATTAAAATGCATGCAATCAAATGCAGAGGGCCGCAGGACGACAAAGGCAGTGAATGTGTTCCAAGGTTCCAGTATTATCCGGGAAGTAGTAAAAGTGATCATTTGTGCTATTCTGTAATAAGCCAAGGTGCATGCGCTGTCATCTCAAGTAACCAAAAACAGAACAATTTAAAATTTTTTGTCAATCCAAAAGAAGGCACTAGAGTCAAGTCTACAGGGGCCCTGGTTGTCACTGCTGCTATGAAGCTCTGGGGGAAGAAAAGGGAAGAGCAGCATTTTTCTAAGGGCAGGGGTTTTGTCTGAGCAGCTGAACAGTGGGTGGGAAGAGATAATCATTTTATCTAAAACCCTAAAGATTCCTCTACAGTCAGCTTCCCTAACCAGCCGAGTGCCTTTCCTTGAGGCAACTCCATTCATTTATTCACTCGTTGCTCAGACAAACCCTTACTGACGGGTGCTCGGCGCTGTGCTAGGGGCTAGGCCTACAGAAATGAACCAGGAACAATCTCAGCCCTCAACAGACTCACATTCCATCGAGACAGAAAACTAAGCCGGGCCTCTCTCAAACCTTAATGTGCAAACAAATCACCTGGAAGTACCGTAGGTCTGGGAAAGAGCTTGCGATTCTGCATTTCTTAACAAGTCCTCGAGTGATGCTGACGTTGTTAACTGGAGGACTGCACTCTGAGTAACAGCTAAAATGCTGAGCGACAAGTGATGAAACTGTAGTTCAGAGAGGTGAAATAGCTTGCTGAAGCTCTGAAGAAAGTGGAGTAACTGGGGGACCTGACCCCAAATATATCCGTGTGTGTGTGTGTGTGTGTGTGTGTGTGTATGCTCTTTCCTGCCTCCTGCAGGGATAAGGGAGGGAACTGTGGAAACAGGTAGGGTCTCTGTTTTGTGTTGCTATAACAGAAGACGTCAGGCAGGGCAAATTATAAACAAAAGAGATTTACTTAATTTGTGGTTCTACAGGCTGGGAAGTTCAATGGCATGGGGCTGGCCTCTGTCGAGGGCTTTCGTGCTGCGTCATAACATAGAGGAAGGTAGAAGGAAGAGCAGGATGTCTGAAATGGGACCACACAAGAGGAACTTCGCTTTATAACAACCCCCTCTCTCGCAAATTAATCCATTCCTGTGAGAGCGAGAACCCACTCTGAAAAGATGGCATTAATCTATTCATGAGGGATCCACCCGAATGACCCAAACACCTCCTACTAGGCCCCAACTCCCAACACTGCTGCGCTGGCAACCGAACTTCAATGTGAGTTTTGGTGGGTACAAACCACATCCAAACCATAGCAGGTAGGGTGGGCATTAAATCCAGCCTTGGGGAAAAGTTGCCCAAGTGGAATCTTAATGGATGAACAGGAGTTTGCCCCACAAAGAAGTAGGGCACAGCAACTGGCATAAAAACACAAAGGGTGGCTGGGCGAGATGGCTCACGCCTATAATTCCAGAACTCTGGGAGGCCTAGGCAGGAGGATCGCTTGAGGCCAGGCGTTTTGAGACCAGCCTGAGCAAGAGTTAAGACCCTGTCTCTATAAAAAGTAGAAAAATTAGCTGGGCATAGTAGTGTGTGCCTGTAGTCCCAGCTACTTGGGAGACTGAGGCAGGAGAATCTCTTGAGCCCAGGAGTTTGAGGTTTCAGTGAGCTATGATGACACCATTGTGCTCAAGTGCAGGTGACAGAGTAAGACCTTGTCTCAAAAAGAAAAAAAAAAAAAGCAAAAAACTCACAAAGGGTGAGGGCTCTGGATTAGAAAGCTTGGACTTGAATCCCGTTCCACCACTGACGAGCTTTAAAATTCTGAACAACTTAGTTAATTGTGCTGAGCCTCAGTTTCCTCAGCTGTAAAATGGAGACAATCATAACAGCACCCATCTCAGAGGATTGAGTATTAGAGATTAGAGATGGTGTGAGGATTAGAGATGGTGTGTATAAAACACTTAGAACAGGGTGTGGC
The DNA here is from genome assembly GCA_963574885.1 of Lepilemur ruficaudatus. Taxonomy (NCBI): domain Eukaryota; kingdom Metazoa; phylum Chordata; class Mammalia; order Primates; family Lepilemuridae; genus Lepilemur; species Lepilemur ruficaudatus. The sequence goes on from CAUYRT010053793.1 coordinate 13,192, forward strand.
ACAGAGTAAGTGCTCAGTAAATGTTTGCTCTGATTATTACAGCAGTTGCTTGATGTAATGGATGAGCAACGGAAGGACAAGCGTATTTCAGGCAGAATGATTCCTCCTGTGCCTGGGACTGGCCTGCCAGAGCAGGACACTGGGAAGGCATTGCACTTATTGCCCAGAAGGGCTGCTGCCTTGGCCTGGATGGGCGGGACCAGTTGTATTCCTGGACGTACCATTCCAAAGCACCTTCACTCCCAAAGCACCTTCACATCTGATAGTTCATCTCTTACTAATGACTCCAGAGGGTAGCAGGAATCATTGTCCCATTTTAAAAGTAGGGACACTGATGCTCAGAGAAATGAAGTGACTTGCCCACTATGTCCCTCCCTGGATATTAAAAGCAGAGAATGTGATGTTAATTTTAGGTGTTAACATGACTGGATTAAGGGATATCTAGGGAACTGGTGAGGCATTACTGCTGGGTGTGCCTGTGAGGGTGCTTCCAGAGGAGATTGGCATGTGGGTCCCTGGACCAAGTGGGTAAGATCCAACCTGAGTGTGGGCACCATCCCACTGGCTGGGAACCTGGATACAACAAAAAAGGCAGAGGAAAAGCAATTTCCTCTCCCTGTCCTGGAGCTGGAACATTCTTCTTTTCCTGCACTTGGACATCAGAACTCCAAACTCCCTGGTGTTTGGACTCCAGAACTGACACCAGGCTCTCAGGCCTTCAGCTTCAGACTGAGAATTACACCATCGGCTTCCCTGGTTCTGAGGCTTTTGAACCTGCCTGAGCTGCACCACCAGCATCCCAGGGTCTCCAGTTTGCAGATGGCCTGTTGTAGGACTTCTCAGCCTCCATAATCACATGAGCCAAGTCCCCTAATAAATCCTCCTCATACATCCTTCTATATATATCCTATTGGTTCTGTCTCTCTGGAGAACCCTAACTGATACAGGGAGGAACTCCTTACTCGTTGGCCAACACTCCTTCCAGAAAGACCTCTAGCACCATCTCAGGAGAAAATCAATACCCAAGATCTCCAGGGCAAGAGTTATAGGATTTCCTACCTGGCCCAAAGCTGTCATGTGCACTATTAGCATTGGTCAAGAAAAGGAGTCTTTCACTTGTTAGAGTGACAGCAAGGATGTACCTGGCTCTACCCCTGATTTGGGAAGACTTCCTAGGGAAAAGGTTGTGGAGAAGAGGATATGGTGTTTAGGAGTCACAGGCACCTGGAACCCAATTCCCTACCCTAAGACAGGCTTTTCCTAATACACACAAGGGCTGCCACACACTGGGGTACAGCTAGACTTCCTACCTAGTAGACTGCTTGGCCAACATGGCCACATAGGTGACCACGAAGCTCTGAAACTTGGCCCGTTGCTCTTCCCAGCGGTCATCCACTGAGTAGTAGTTGGGCAGGGGTGCTCCAAACAGGATCTCGCTGCGCAGGAGGGAGCTCTTCAGATTGTCTGCGGAGAGGCCCTCGTCCACGTACCAGTAGAACTCCGGGTGAGTCATGGCCAGCTCTAGGGAGCCTGCAGGGGCAGGGGTAGGGACCCAAATAACTTAGCCGGTCAGCTCCTACCAGCCCTCCCTCACGGTTATCATGCCAGTCCTGCCTCTTAGGGTTCTGCCCTGCCCACGTCCTCCCTTAAAAAGGCACACCTGAACTCCACCTCAGTCCCCACAACCACTCTCTGGCCCTGCCCTACCCTTCGCCAATTCCCATCCCTAATTTACCTAAAACAAACGCTACCCCAGTCTTCCTTCAACCCCAGTCTCCCTCTGAACAAACCCCTGGTTCTCCAGAACCACACGCTGGCCTCCCTCTCTAACCAACCTCACGCCCAAGCCTCACCTCACGCTTTCTCTAACTCTGGCCACAGCAGAACGCTGAACATCCTGCGTCTGGGTCTGCGCACAAACTTCCCTCTCTGCTCGTACTCGCCTTGCACCCACGTCCAGCCCTTCTCACCTCGCCCTCAGCCCATGCCTGGCACTGTGCTCCGTACCCGCTGCGCCTGGCCCAAGTCTCCCCAAAAGCACTGGGCTAAGTCAGGGCCCACGCGCTGTCCCCAGCCTGGCCCAGGCCCGCGGCCGCCCGCACCCCGCTCACCGCGGATGTCGGCCAGGTCCTGGCCCATGCCGTCGTAGTAGATCTTGCCGCCCCGCTCCGTGGGGAAGAAGTAGGTCATGAGCGAGCTGGGCGGCGAGCAGTAGGAGTAGGAGCCGAGCGGCAGGTCCTTGAGCACCTCGTGGGGCTTCCAGCAGAACTCGCGGAAGCCCGGGTGGTCCATGACCTTGCGCTCAATCTCGTGGATCGTGACGAGCCGCTCACTGGTGAAAATGTTGCGCTCCGCGTCGCCGCGCGCCAGGAAGATGAGCTCGATGCGCCAGTGCGCGTGCGTCTGCGTGTTGGCGCTCACGTACCCACGTGAGTAGTCCCAGCGCGAGGCGCCCCGACGGGAACGGCTCTGATTGGCCGCTGAGGCCCTGGGGGGCGGGACGCTGGGATGGCGCTGTCCATTCCTGTTCAGCCCTGGGTTCTGCGGGTCTTCACTCTGGTTGGCTGTCAGATCGACCAAGGTCGCGGTGTCACGCCGAAGGCGCCCGCTCCGATTGGCTGCTGGCTTTTGGGCCGTGGAGGTGGCGCTGGACAGGCCTGGGCAGTCTGGTGGGGCCGCTGGGACGGCGGCGCGCGGGGCCCTGGAGGCCTGCCGCGAGCGGTTGCCCAGGTGCAGCTGCTGCAGCTGCTCTGAGATGAGGCGCTGGAGCGTTTCCGAGGTGAAGTCGGCCAAGTCGCGCCGGTTGCGCCCCCAGGATCCAAACTGGGACTTGAGCGCCAGGGCGAGGGCGTCAAAACGCTGCGAGGCCTCGTGGTTGCGGATCTCAAAGGCGTTGTAGGAGATGTCGATGTCCAGGGGCGGGTAGTAGAGGAACATGAAGGCCGACAGGGCCACGGGGATGCTGCAGCCCAGAAAGAGCACCAGCCCCGCACAGCACGGATTGGTGAAGGCCCAGCCCAGCGTACTCCAGAAGCCCGAGCTTGGGGGCCAGGAAGGCAAGGTCCAGGGCCGCCAGCAGCACTGCCCCGCGGCCCCGGGTCCAGCCCCTGACTTATGGGCCCCGCTAAAGGCCTCACCAGCTCCTTCCTCCTCTTCCGCTAGCCACACATCCTGCAGCAAGGGGTCATCCTCCGTGTCCATAGCCTGCAGGGGAGGAGAGGATGGTGCCCTGTGGAGCAGTTCGCCCACCACTGGGTACGAATCCTGCCCACTCATAACCACCTGCTAATGCTATAGTGGAATTGCATCATGCAGGCACTTAACGGAATTCACCCACATGTGCACAGAACGGAAAGAGAAATCCTGTTACTTGCCCGTCACCTCTCCCAACTAGATCTTGGCTCTCAAGGCCACAGAAAAAGGAGAATCACAGCACAATTACGAACAGAAAAGATGTTTCTACCGGTGTAAGGGATATTCAAGGAGAATTTTGACTACACATATTTCCTAATTACTGCTGCATTCTTTTATTTTAGAACTTAAGGCCAATGTAAGATGTGACCCCACTGCAACCACTCTTGCTTAATGAACCATCTGTAAAGTATCTTCAGGAAGTATCAGGGTACAAGGGAAAGAACGTGATCTTTAGCATCAGACCCACCCTGGTTTGGTCCTGGCAGTGTGAACATTGGCAAGGCAGTGAGTCTCTCTGAACTTCAGACTCCTCATCTATAAAATGGAAGTGGCCATTTGTGCCTCACACGACTGTGGGGTCAAAGGTGCAAGTACTCAGCAGTCTGTGTAGTACATTGGTTATTATCTGTCACATAAGCAGGTTTCTTTGCTCCCCTCTGGGAATTGTAACAAGCTCAGCCATTGCCCACAGTGCTGTGCCAGGGCTAGATGCCTGTCATAGCTCTTCTGGAGAACCTCCATAGCTCCCCACCCCCTCTCTGGGATGCTGCAGCTGCAGCCACTGTTTGTCAGGCTCAGACCACTTAATATGCAGCTCCAGCAACATCAAACCTTTGGGCACAGGCAGAGGCCAGGCATCTGCCTCCCTGAGACTTGAGCACAGCAGCAGGAGGGCCTGGCAGGAGAGGGCAGAGCTTGGCAGCCCGAGGACTCCAGTGGGGTGGCCCGAAGGCAGGAGGCCTTCCGGCATCCCAGGCATGGCCTGTCCCCCTTGTCCTGCCTGCCCTCTGGACGGAGAGAGACTCATTATTCACTTAGATGCCAGGCAATGAGAGGAGGAAGCTAATTATGCTGAAGCTGGCTAATTAATGCTGCCTTTCCTATTAACATTCTCTGGAGTGCCCCATTTCAATTAGATGGTCTGTCCGGGAAGAGAGGGGCTGCCGTCAGTCCGGAGAAAGTGAGGAAGAGAGGGCGAGGGGAAGGAGGGAAACAGAGACAGACAAGGGAGAAATCTGAGACCGAGACAGGGAAAGAGGAGAGAGACCAGGGAGAACGGAGTGGTGGGGGGAGAGACAGATGCAGACAGGGAAACAAAGAGGAGAGAAACAGAAAGAGTGACTGAGGAGGGGGTGTGGGTAGTGTAGGTGGGCGAGGAGGGGTGCACAGGAGAAGACCTGTAAGAGAGAGGCCTGGAAGGGGCGGGAACTGCTCCTGTAATATGCCGGATTCCTGTTGAAGAGATAATTAAACTTCCCATTTGTGATGCTCCAATGTGAGCTGGCCAGCCTGCCGGGAGGACGGGATCCTAACTGTTCTGAGGCCCAATTTGCATTCACACCAGAGGCAGCTCAGACTTATCCCATCTCCAAAGGGAAAACCAAGTCTGCACATGGACGTGGAAGTGTGTGGGAGCCTCTGCCCTGTTCCTGGCCTCAGAAAAGGGAAGCTGATGGGAATAGGGTAGAGGGGGGCAGGGGCCACGTTTGCACTTTTTCTGGGGACTAAGTCCAGCCATCCTGTCCCTGACCAAGCCTGCCTTGTGGGGAGTATGGTTTACAGTGTGTTGGGGTGTATGTGGCAGGGGAGGTCAAAGGCCAGTATTCTGAGTTACAGCAACACTCCCGGGGTGACTTGAAGGCCCCCATCTCATTGCTATTCCACCAGCAACACCACCCCTTTATCAAGTGTGCAAATCTAACTTATCTTTCAAGGCCTTGCTGAATCGTGGCATCTGCCAAGAAGCCTTCCTAGCTCTGAACCCCCAGCTGCCTGTCTAATCTTCTCACCACCCTTATCACACTTGCCTGGGGGTAAAAAATACTGAGGGGCAGGGAGGGAGAGGCAATGTAGCAGAGTGTTATGAGCTATGGCTTTGGAGGCAGGTAGATGTGGGTGTAGATGCCAACTGTATGACTTAGGGCTTTTTGAGCCTCAGTCTTCCCACCTGCAGAGTGGGGATAACCACTCACCGGGGAGGTTGCTGGAAGGGTGATGTACACAGCAGACTGATCACAGAGCGTGGCAGATACAAGTGCTTGGGAAACGACAGCTACTATTCTTTTATACTCTACTTTCCCCCAAAGGCTGGGAACTCCTAACAAACCCGTGTAGCAGGTTGTAGTTTCCAAAGATGCCTGCGACAATGTCTGCCATCTCACAGGTATATCTCGTGATATGACTTTGACACTCTTCCCACTAGGGAAGGAATGTCTGCCTTCCTTCCTCTCGAGTCTGGGTGGGCTGGGGGCTATGGTAGGCCAGTGCTCTCTGACCTGTGAGGCCAGGTAATAAAGGGAGATGCAGCTTCCACCTGGCTCTCTCGGGACACTCCTGGCTCTCCTTGGAACCCAGCCGCCATGCTGGAGTAAGCTCAAATTATCCGTGCAGAGAGACCACATATAGGAGACAGCCAGCATCAGCGCCATGTGAACTTGCCTCCAGATAATCCCAGCCCCCACTCATCGAGTAACCCCCAGCCTTCAAGTCTTCCCAGCTGAGGCCTAGACACCATGGAGTAGAGCTAATCCATGCTCTCTGCTCCCGGTCCCGACCACAGAATCCACGAGCATGATCCAGTGGTTGTTATTCGTCACTACATTTGGGGACATTTTTGTTACATAGCGACAGCAACTGGAACAATTACCACGGGGCCCTGTTCCATATATGTGACTCCATGCCCTGCGGACAGCATTTGCTGGATTTAAGTGACCAGAAAATGAGGCCCAGACACTCTACCTCCCACTGGGAGCCCCACAGCCTAGTAGACATGAGCTCTAAGGGAGCAGGGACTCGGCGGTCATGTCCCCGGCTGGGTTCCTGTGGCTTAAAATACCCCTGGAGGGTAGGGAGCAGGGCGAAGTCAGTGTTCAGCAGACAGTCACTGAATGAAGGAAGGAAAAGGAGTCTCTGAAGCACTTGGGTTAGGTAGTCAATAAAACTCCCCCCTGGACAGAAAGGACAGGACTGCCTTCCCAGTCCACCCTGAAATGAAAAGTTGCCATGTGGGAAATCACACCAGACTGGTGGTCAACTGACATGTCTCCAGGCCTGGCTTAGTCACCAGCTTTCCGTGTGGCCCTGAGTATGTCCCGCCCTGTCTCCCCTATCTTGAAGTGGAGTGGCTGAGGCCCAAGTCCTTCCAGCTGTGACACCCCCAGAGTCTCCAAGAAGCCCCAGCCACCCAGGCGTTCCCCCCTCCCGGTCTTTGGGCCAAGGAGGACAGGTGCCATCCAAAATCCCTCCCCCACGCTCAGGCCTGGCTGGTGGGTGGGGTCTGACACCAACGCCTCCTCCAGCAGCCCCCTCCGCAGGCCCGTCCACAGCAGGCAGGATGGGCAGCAATCGTAAATTTGTTTTCCTTTCTCAAATGATGGGAATTGATTAGCTTAGCGAGGAGCTCCAGCTGCTCAGTGGAAAGGAACCAAGGGTGGCTCCTGCGGTCCCCGTCACTGACGCAGACAGAGAGCCCAAAGGAGAACTGTGATCATGCCTTTATGGTCTCCCACTAGGGTGAGCTCTGGGAGTGTCCTCCTTCACACAGGCACACTCAGAAGTGGTCAAAACTTAAACCCCTGGCCTCCCAGGGGCCCATGAACCAAGGTGGACGCATGTCCACGGAACAAGGTCTTCCTCCTCTTGGGAAAGGCAGCTGGGGCAGCTGCCTAAAAGGGAACAGCAGACTCTAGGGAGCCTCAAAAGAAGAACCTCACCCAGTTTCAAGGCCAGGTTTGGAGCAACACAAAGCCACATCTGCAGCAAAATCCCAATTTTATAACAGGGAAAAAATCTGCATATATTCGGTATTTTTAAAACCCATTTAATAGCAGTTATCCATTTGGAAGAATTATAAGTGATTTTTATTTTCTCCTTTATACTTGTCTGTTTCCAATTTTTCTGAAATGATCAGGTATAGCCTTACTTTTAGAATCAGAAATAAATGTTATTTAAAAATAGAATGTGTGTGTATGCGGGGGGTGGGGAGGGATTCTGCTGACAGCTTTCAACTCTTTGAGGAGCTACTACAATAGGCATTGTGTAGGGGGGTGCTCTGTCCTCCAAGGAGAGAAAGCCAGGAGAGCTGGCTTAAGTTGCAGCAGGAGAGGTCCCAGTGCGAAAGCAGGAGGACCTTGGGGACAGAGGGAGTTGGCAAATGCCGGACGGGTGAATGCGTGTGGAGTCGCCTGTTCCCCTGCGATGGAGAGCGGGGTCTTTAGATGAGCAGGGAGTAGACCATTGCCCACCAGACCCAGAATGGGCCTCAGCGCATACCTAGTTGAACGCCTTCCTTTTACACATGGGGAAACTGAGACCCAGGGAGGAGAAGGGACTCACCCAGGGTCATCTTATCGATGGCAGGACTAGGACTCCTGGCTGGAAGCTTTCATTCTACTCCATCACCAGATTCTGGGGGGGATTTTTGGGAGCCCCAGGGAACACCCAGGCCTGGAGAAGATGGTGTGTGATGGCACCCAACGAGCCAAAATAGGAAAGCTGTTTTTAAAGCCTAAGGAAAAAAGCATTCTTCAAGTCACAAGCCAGGTGGACGTCCCCATCTGGACAGAACGGGGCTTAGGTGGGAGGTGGTGTGGACTCAAAGACACCCCCAGCCCCTTGCAGGCATCGCTCTGCTCCAGAGCAACAGGGCTCCCAGGGCTGCCGCCCGTGCCAGCGCCCCCCACGGCCTGTTGACAACTTCCCTCTGCCTGGCAAAGGATGACAGAGCCCTTCTTCTCCATTCCTCATCCCAGCCAGACTATTAAAATGTAATCAAAAAATCACATTAGACATGCAGATTTGACTTAAAATACGTATATGTATATATAATTTAATGGCAGTTAGGAGCTAATCAGCTTTTCCTTCCTGACTCGGGGCATGTTGCCTTCGTGGTCCAGCTCCGGCCCTTGAACATCTATCTCCGGGTCTTTGATTCTGTTGCCCGGGGCAAGAGATTTGAGCAGAAGTTCAAAATGAAATCTTTTGAGCTGAACAGCTCTGGAGAAGGGAGGAAAGTATAGGAGGCCTTGGTGCCTCCTAGACATCACTTCCTAAGTCCTGACTCTCACTGCTGAGAATCTGTCGACCTCCAGATGCCCTGGCTATGTGCCCGCCATCCAGAGTCCCAGATGCTTCTCCGGGACCTGGACACTCCGTCTCAGGCCAGAGGGCTGGAGAAGCACTGGAGACATGGTGGTCAAACGGGGGCAAAATCACACACGTGGGGTGGAGCCAAACGCCCAACTAGTGCAATGCAGAAACTCCGATGCCCATTAAGATAATGATACCATAATAATTAGGTCTGCATCTTCCACACACCCAGTACTCCTTATGTGTCCTCTGACATCCTCACATCAGCCCTGCAAGGGAGACATTAGGAGGATCCCCATTTTACAAAAGAAAAATCAGAATCAGAGAGGTTAAGTGACTCCCCGGTGCTCACACAGCAAATAAGTGTCAGAATTCAAGTTTGAACCTCAGTCCTACTGATCTCAAAGCCTGGGCTCTGGTGGCCATTCCAGGCAGCTCGTGCATTCCTTGAGAGCCGAGATGTCAGCACTCACTGCAGAAAGCCCCAATGGCCTTTAGCAAGTTTGCACCATCCCCGTAAGACCTAAAATCGCCCAGGTCTCAACAATTCTGCTTTCAGTAGGTGACAACTTAGGGCATGGCATAAAGGAAGTCTCCACCCTCTTCGAAGGGACGTGGTCCTGATGGTTAATTCCGTGTGTCAACTTGACTGGGCCATGGAGTACCCAGACATTTGGCCAACCCTGGTTCTGGGTGTGGCTGTGTGGACGTTTCTGGGTGGGATTAACATGGGAATCAGTGGACTGAGTGCCGCAGACGGCACCCCTAACGCGGCAGGCCTCAGCCAATCAAGGGAAGGCCCAGAAAGAATGAGAGAGGGACACTCTCTGCTGACCGTGTGGGTTTGGACATGGGTCTTTCCTGGCCTTCAGACTCGAGCTGAAACATTGGCTCTTCTTGGGTCCTGAGCCTGCCAGCTTGTGGACTGGAACTTACACCACGGGCCCTGATTCCCTGGCTCTCCCGGGCCTCTGACTTGCTGCCTGCAGATCTTGGGACTTCTCAGCTTCCGTAGCCATGTAAGCCAATTCCTCATAACAGATCTCTCTCTCTCTCAATGTGTGTGTGTGTGCGTGCGTGCGTGTGTGTGTGTGTGTGTACACATGAGTATATTTACATCCTATTCATTCTTTTTCTCGGCTACTACGATGGGTCACGGAGCACCCCAGAGGAAAAGTGGGTGTGAAGCAGAAAGCCTCATCCCCACACCTGGGTGCCAGGGCCTCCCAGAATCTTCTCTCAAGAAGTCCCAAGTCCTACCCAGGATCTCAGATGACAATGGCAGCAGAGCCAGGGGACGCCTTCCAAATCCATGGAGGAGGGGTGTGGCTGGGTGACTTTCCGTACTTGTCTGAGCCCTTCCCCGCACCAAGAAGATCCTAAATCTGCCACCCCATCCTCCCTGCCCCAGTCCTGGGGAAACCTGGCTTTGTGGCTGTGGCTGACTTGGGCACCTGCTCCTGCCCCATCACACCTGCTGCCCCGCCAGAAATATGGTGTTTGTTGGCTCAATTTGCTGGCTGGAAATTCGCATGACCAATCCTCTCTGCAAAGAAAAACTGGGCTTATTGACGGGGAGGCAGGTGGGGGTGGGGATGGGGAGCTGCGGGGGGCTCTGCGGTGAGCCTGTCAAGCCCCCATCTCTCAGAGGAGAGCGGGCTGCAGAGACGGAGAGGATGAAGGACGGCTGGCCTGCCCGAGCTGACAGCTGGTGAGGAAACTGTGGGTGCTGACTCGTAAACCCAACAGCTCAATATATATCAGGCAAACAAGCTTTGCTCGGGTCAATATATTACCCGAGGAAATATTCCGGCCGACACCAGAGGAATCCAACATTAATGGGCACAACAGTCACTGTCACTTTCCCCATTCTGTGTGTTCTCTCCAGTGGGCTCGGTGGGACAGAACTGGCCCCCCAATGCTCAGAGGGAAATCAGAGTCTGAGAGCAAGCTGGCCTGATTGCGAGGGGGTGAACTAGCATAGACCGTGCAGTTTGCAGACCTGGATTCAAATCCTTGCTCAGCCACTAGCCAGGCACCTTGGGCAAGTCTCAGTTTCCTTATCTGTAAAGTGGGGATGGTGACATCACCCACCTTGCTGAATTACAGTAGCCAGTATGATCATCGTGAATTTCTCAGAGGGCAAGAGCCCCTGCGGTGGGCAGGTCTACCAGGCAGCTGAAGCAGACTCTGCCACAGAGGCCCTTGGACTTTAACGTGAGTCAGAGTCTCTGGGTATACTTATATTTTGCTTTTTTTGAGACAGAGTCTCACTCTTGTCATCCCGGCTAGAGTGCAGTGGTGTCATCATAGCTCACAGTAACCTCAAATTCCTGGGCTCAAGCCATCCTCCTGCCTCAGCCTCCCGAGTAGCTGGGACTACAGGTGTGAGCCACCATGCCTGGCTAATTTTTCTATTTTTAGTAGAGACAGGGTCTCATTCTTGCTTAGGCTGGTCTCAAACTCCTGGCCTCAAGCAATCCTCCCGCCCTCAGCCTCCCAGAGTGCTAGGATTACAGGCATGAGCCACCATGCCCGGCCTGCGTATACTTGTTAACATGCAAATTCCAGGACCAGACACTGAGGAGGGGGGCCCAGGAATCTGTTGCTAAAGCACCTCCTCAGGTGATTCAGATGCAGGTGCTCCAAGACCATTCTTCACCTCCCAGTTCCCAGTGGCTCCCTCAGCAGGTGGTGTAGCCTCCGGCCTCCCCCCAGGTGTACCCAGGTGCTCTGGGGATGGACTCAGGCTATTGGATCTCAGGCCAGGGCTCATTCCCAGGAGTGTCTTTTCCTCCAGCCATGGGAGGGAAGAAATGATCGCATTTGGGCCAGGAACGGGACTTTGTGACCAGGAGGGGGACCCAAAGAGCCCACCCAGATCTGCCAAATAGCTCTTACTGGTGGGCCCAGGCAGCGAAAGGAAACGGAAGGCCAGGGCTTACTATTTTCCAGGCCCCTTGCAAGGGGCTCGGGCAGGGAGTTTATCATCCACTGAGCACTGCTGTGTGTCACATGCTAGGTACTTTACTAATTTATGTCATCTTTGATCCAACCTCTACCCTACAAGGCCGCTTGCAGGGGTGGAGCTGGATCAGAACTTCTGGAATCGGTGTCAGAGCCCGTCCTTTTAGCCACCTGCACTCTGCTGCCAAAAGCAATTCCACCGACTGACCCACTCTGGCCCCCCCCACCCCGCCCCCACCCGCGCGGCTCAGGCCTGGCCACTCACACACATCAGCCCCGGATCCCGGAGCCCGCAAAGCAGCCTCGGCACCACTGAGAAAGAGACAGTAAAAACTTAATAAAACCAGCAAAGCTCACAGAGCCTGTGAAATATGAGCAGGCTCCCAGATGCCCCTGGCCTGAAGGGTCAGAAAGTTCCAGGAAACCCTCATTGCAGGCCTGGCCACCCGGTCCAGCCCGTCTCCACCCACCACCCCTCCCCAACCCTCAGTCCCCAGTTCTGGCCATGTGAGGCTGGAGACTGGCTGCCGAGCCCGAAGGACCCACTGGGCCCTGCAGCTGGTCTAGCTCCCCAGCCCCCAGACTGCTGGGTTAATAAACAGCAAAAAGATCCCCACAATATATGACCAATAACCAGGGCCATAAAATCCAAATTGGATTCCTTCCTGGCTGATGAGCTCGGGGCTCTTTTCTCTCTGAGACCCGATTAACAGACAGGTAAAACAGCTCCCCTAGCATGGAAGCTCAGGCTCTTCTACAAGCCCAAGTTCAGGGGCTGGGGGGTGGGGTGGGGAAGAAGCAGCGAATCAGTGCCTGGGCAGCAGAAGTGGCCCCAGGGGCTGGGAGTAGGGACCTGCCCGGCCACTGGGGCCTGCTGTGTGACCTAGAACAAGTCACTTAACGTCTCTGGTGGGAAGAGATACTCTCTAAACCCTTTGGCTCTGATTCTCAGCCGCTATCTACTGGCGGAGGCAGAGCAAGGGGCGCTAGATGCTGGGGACGGGGGAGGGTCCCTTCTCCTCTATTCAGAGGCTACTGAATAGCTGGAGGGGGCTGCACGCAGGGGTGCTGGGTGCCACCTGCCAGTTCCTAGCTCAGGGGAAGGCCTGGGAGACTGCCCCCGACCCCCACTCCCCCACCCCCGCCCCAGTCCTAGCACACCCAGACCACAATTCCAGGGGCGTTGCAGAACTCTTCCACAGCACCCAAGGAGAAGCTAGCGAGTAGATTGGAGGCTGCAAGATACAAAGGCAAAGTGCTCAAACCTGCAGAGGGGCCCCCATGAGTGGTCTGGGATGGAGCTCTGGGCGGGGCTGCACCCCCAGCCTCACTGCCTGGAAAGGAAGTGAGACCATCAGGGCAAATCTCCCTCCCTCTGAAAACTTGGGGCTCCCCCATCCTCTGCTTGCTGCCTGGGCGTGTGGAGAGCTAAGGAGGCAGCAGCTGATGAAACAGGCACACGGTGGGGGTGGCCCTCACAACCCAAGCCAGAGCCATTTCTCTTCCCATCCTTGATCCTCTGACCCGGGGGACTGAATGATGCTACATCTGTGCAGCAACTTCGAGTATGTGGATCGTTTTCCTGCAGGCTTTCTCCTCCTAAGAATTATTTCCAATTTGCAAACAAGAAAACTGAGGCTCAAGAAGCGAAAGGACTTATTTGAACCTGATTTCTAATGGGCTCAGTACTCTTCTCACTGTAACATATTTTATTTGAGCCTTATGTGCTTCAAAACTCTGAGTCCTCGAGTCGGCCCTCTGGACCCCCTACTGGGGCACGCACGCGTGCACGCGCGCGCGCACACACACACACACACACACACACACACACACAAGCTTAGTGTTTGTCCCTGAGCCATTCAGGCCAGTCTAGGTACAGCACTGGCTGGGACAGTGGGTCCCAGGGAAGGGAGGGAGGGTGGAAATCAGGGACTGACACTCAACTTCCCCATCTAGGGTGTCCAGGTGGAATCTCACCTGCAGCACCTGCACAGGTCAATGGCTCCTGGGAAGGCTTCCTGGCTCCCCTGCTGAGTGACAGCTCAGGCAAGTATAGTGGGGAGCAGGTGCCAGTCCAGGAAGTGGGCTCAGTACCCCACACCTGGCACCAGCACGGAGGCCCTGACACTGGGGAGTCTGACACTGGCTCAGCCTCAGCCCACCGTCCGTGACCAGACAGCTGCCTCTGGAGACAGGAGTCAGGGGCTGGTGCTGAGCAGCTGGAGCAGAGGGCCCGAGAGGGAGGGTGGGCCCTCAGGTGTTCCCCCAACTCTCCTGCCTCTCTCATAAAATGCTTGAGAAGGTTGGGGCCCCAGGAACTAAGAACTGCTGCTCCCAGCACCAGAGGCCTGGAGAGACCCACTGAAGCTACCCGGGCTCAAGAATCCCAGACCCCTTCCTTGCACCCCACACTGCTCCATGGGGAAGTGTTGCCCAAAGTCTAAACTCCTCCCCCCACCACATACACACCAGTCCTTCCATGGTAACGGGCTCTGTCTCCTATTTCCTTGTGAACTTGGGCAAGTCTTTCCTCCTCCCTGGGCCTCGGTTTGTCCTTCTGCCAAATGGGAGGGCTGGACTCAATGAACTTTCAGGTACCTCCCAATTCTGTCATTTGGAGTCCCCAAAGGGCCAGGACACAGGAGTGTGACAAGAGAGAAAGTGGGGCGGCTTAGGGCCAGGGAGCCAGCTGGGAAAGTGAGGAGGGTTGTAGATTCCTCTTTCAGCTTTCAGCCTCCTGGATTCCAATCCACGCCACAGCCAGGAGCCAGGGGACCCCGTAACCAGAGAGCCCTGCAGAATGGGGTGGGGGGTGTGCAATGAGGGGGCAAGGTTCAGAGAGTCAGACCACCTCTCCCCAACCCTGAGCCAAGGGTGTTCTGGGCCCCTCATTACTCCGGGGCAGGGGAACCAGCTGGCGAGGGGAAGCCCGGGTATGCTTTGATAGCAGATCTGCAGAAGAAGAAATAACCTACTTAGTATTTTAGGTTGGTGAGAGCAGGAATGAAGCAATTGATTCTTATTCAAATGCTGTCCCAGGCAAGGCCATGGTGAGGAGGGCAGCTGCCTCCTCTCCCCCAGGCAGTTCCCTGTAAGCACACCCCCGGAGCATGCAAGGAACCTCTGAGCACAGGCAGCAGCAGGAGCAGCTGCCCCGTCACCCCAGGCCTGGGCTCAGCTGCCTCTTCCCCCCGTCCCCTCAGGAAGGGAGCATGTCCGGGGCCCTCCCTAATCCAGAGCCGAAGCCCCCCCTGCCCAGGCGTTTCTGACCCAGGGCCCTCCCCTAAAGAACAGGGCAGCTCCTCAGCTTTTCCTGGGGTGTGGGACATTCTTTCAAATTACGGGGGTGGAGACAAGAACAAGACCAAGACCCTTCCCTTTGTCAGTATTTGGGGTCAGGCCCTGCCAAATCAAAGCCCTGACTGTCAAAGTCCATCGGCCCCATTCACCAATTCAAACATTTACCAGTTCGTCCATCCATTCATTCATTCATTCATTCTCTGACTTCATTCACGTGTTGGTGCTTGCTATATATGAAAAGGGACTTTCTGTTAATCATCATCATCTTTGCAATGTCTTGAACGCCTTTCCTCCTGAAGGCTGCAAAAACCTTCTCACCCCAGATCTATTCTCATGCTCGTTATTGCCCAAGAATGCCTCTTGGCTGCCAGGTCCCGTTCATCACAAATTCCTGGCTCTGTTATTCCGGGATCATCTGCTCAAAGTCTCCGGAACACGAGGTCGGAGAGTCAGGAACCCTTGTAGGGAAGACGCAGTGCCGGTTGCCTGCCGTACACGGTGCCAGCCAGCCTTTTCCCAGCTTCTGTGGCTAAAGAAGGGAGGGAGGGGCTTTCCTCCTCCAGCTGCTGTCACTTTTCCAAAGCCTGATTTCTCTCTAGCTTAGCCTAATGCCTCTCAGATCTGGATTGCAGGAAGGAACCCAAACCAACATCTTGCCTTTGTGAAGTCGCAAGATGATACTTTAAAACTAGTAAATACTTTTCACCCAGAAATTGCCCACATGCAATCATGTCCAGAGGGATGCAAGTCCCAGCTGTGTCTACACGGAATGAAAAGAGGAAACATCTGGATGAAAGCCAGCAAAGTCTTGCCAGTCTGCCAGATGATGCCCACATCTGGACATCCAAAAAGTGATCTGTTCAGTGGCTTGGCAATCAAGAAGTAAATGGTCAACACCCGTCACCCTAACAATCAGAACACAGCCCAAGTCTATAATGTACAAATTACCCAGATTACTGAAGGATCCAAAGGGTACTTTGGCTTCAATCATACTCATCCTTAAAGACTCCAATCAAGTTAACATAAAGGCCAGAGCGTGGGCGGTGCAGGTTGTGTGGTGGCTGCGCTCACGACACCCGCAGTCAGCCAGGCTGGGTTTGGATTCTGTCCCTGTTGCTTATTAGTAAGCTGCTTGCTCTCCCTGTACTTCACAGTTCTCATCCTTAAAATGGAGGTAAGGTTGCTATCCCCCTTGCTGGGCAGGTGTGAAGACGAAATGAGATAATATCTATAATGTCCTGAGCCCAGCACCTGGCAGGTAGTAAACATTCAAAATATGTTGGCTTATTATCATTATCATTACCATGGGAGTGATCGCCCTGCAGAGCTCCCCAGCAAAGAGCACTTTCTCTAGGACAGTGCAAAGGTTGCAGGGAGGGAGAGACACATACTCCTTCCAAGACCCCGCAGGAACACCAATTTGCCACGACCTTCCTGAGCCTGAGCCCCGTTTAAGCCACCTTCCCCAGAGACAACGAGATCATCGCCTGCGGATGATCATGGCGGGATCGGCTTCCAGCTGGCAGTCATGTCTCCTCTATGAACAAGGTTTGGCAAAGGACACGTCATCCAGGTGCCAACGTATGCGTTGGATGCCCTGAGCAGATGGCTGGGCGAGGAAGAGCCTTCCTCGCCGAACCCCTCTCCCACCAAGACATCAAACTAGGGAGAGTGCCCAGTCGTACTGAGAGCACCACCCCTGGGAAACGTCCCTCCTGACCCTGGAATGACCACTGGCCAGGATCATGTCCTCTCAGCCCCAGGGGACACCTGGGTCCCTCTTCTACTTCCAGTGGGGGACTGAGTGAGCCATCACTAATCATCAATCGCCTCTGCTCCCAGGGCAGGAGGTGCCCGGGGGTGGGGATGGAGACTCTGGTGAGCTCTAAGGGCAGAGACAGAGACCTTTCCCCATCTGCACCCAGCACCCAGCTCACAGGAGGGCTGCTCACCAGATGCCTGTGGGAGGGGAGATTAAGGACAGGCCTTTGCTGGTGGAGGAGGGTTAAGCCTCTCGACACTGTCTCCCAGGACATCGCTCACGGGTTCCAAGTGTCCCCCATCAGGGACCTGGATGGCACCTGCTGGCACCTAAATCCAGCCAATCCTTCCATTGTCCTTACCACCTCCTAGTTCCCAATGGTCAAGCTCACTGTATACAGTGAGACCATAACCTGCCACCCGACGGCCTCTTCCAAACTGCCACGTTCCCAATCTGGTTTCCCCAGCGGGAGGAACAAATGGGAGGAAGTGAGATGCTGGGATCAAGGGCGTGCGGGAGTTCCGCGGGCGGTCAGGCCCTCTCTGCCCTCTCCCCTGGGTTCAGAGAGAAACATACCCCGACGCTACGTTTCGCTAATGTCTTCCAGGGGCTGGTTCCAGGATGCTGCACTGGGCTTCTTCCTTCCAGGTCTGGCAGAGACACAGCCTCTGCTGGTACACATGCCAGCGAGCGTGACCAGCCTGGAGGTGTAATATAAACAGGTTCTCCGCCCCCTTGGCGTTGGCTCCACACCTTCCCCATCCTCACCCCCAGAGCAAACCTGCTGGCAGGGGCTCTGCTGGGCCCCACCTGCCTCTTTACTAGCTGTGTGACCTTGAGCAGGTGACTCAACCTCTCTAGCCTCAGACACTTCCACAGTGAAATGGACTCAGAACACCTCCCTCTAGGGTGGTCGTGGGAACTGCATCAGTTCATACGTGGAAAGCATTAGGCACGGTGCCTGGCACACGGCTAATGTCTGCGTTGGCTATTGTCGCTCAAGGTGATGAATAGGCGGGGACCTGGGGCCGGTCAGCAGGGGCAGGTGTGATGGCAAAGGGGACCGAAGGGGAGAGGGCTTGTGCAGTGGAAGCCAGAAGCACTCTACCTCTGTACTTGGAAGGGAGTGGTTAGGCTGGCCGCCTGCATCGGTTCAGATCCCTTCACTGGTGCTATTTGGACTCTTCCCACACACTCAGGCAAGTCAGCCTGGCTGCCTGGGAAGAGCCCTGGCCTGGGATTCTGAGACAGAGGCTCTGCCACCAACTGCTGTGTGATGCTGGGCAATTCACTTGCCCTCTCTGATGTAACTTCCCCATCTGCAGAGGCCTCTCACAGCCCTGAACTCTTACAGAATTAAGTTGTCCAAGCTTCACAGTGGGGCTCCTGCCTGAGCCCATTCTGTGCTCTCATGGTTGGGCACAGAGCCATGGTTGGGGACTCAGCCCCAGCACAGCCATAGCTCAGAAGCCTTGAGTACCCAGCCCAAGTCACTGAGAGATAAACTCAAGTGACAGTACTGCTCTTCACCTCCAGCCCTCTGGCAGAGGAATTTATGTTCTTTTGAAAGCTATCACATAAATGGATCTCTTGACCAAAATATATATATATTTATTTATTGAATGAATGAACAACTAAACACCCAGAAACAGCAATGCAAGGTACTGGGCAAAATGGGGGCTTTTGCTTCATTCAGATCAAAATCTGATCCTAACTTGACCTCTCCTAGCTGTGTGACCTTGGGCAAATCTCTTCACTTCTCTGAACTTTGCTTTTCCCATATATTAAATGAGGATGACAATTCATACGCCATAGATGGTTGCAAGGCTTAAGTGAGACAGTCCATGCAAACCGTAGGTATCGACACATGGCAGCTATTATTATTGGTATTGTTATCACCAACCTCCCGCTGTGAGGCAGAGGACTGTTTCCAAAGAGCCTTGACTATCACAGACACACAGTCATTGCCATCCTCCCACCCACACACCTTCCAGCTGGTGGGGCAGGGAGCGAGCTCGCTGGGGGAGGCTCTGCCACCTTCCCTGGACCAGTCTGACAGCGTCCCTGCCTCTGGCCTTTGTCAAGCAGCTGGAGCATGAGCTGCACTGTCTGCCCGTGAAATGCGACTTTTGGAAAACATGCATATTTGTGAGTTGGTGCATGTTTCTATTTTGGGCCGACACTGCTCTCTTTATTTATTTTCTCTGAGCTTTGGCGCTTTGGAACCCAGCTTGGAAGGGTGTTTTGACAGACTTTGACACCTCTCCCGGCTCCTTTGGCAGGGAACACGCTAGGTGGGGGGAGGGTGGGCAGGGAGGAAGAGGATTTCAGATGACAAGCCCTCTTCCTTGGCTAGAACTGCTGGACAACTGAACACCCCTGCCTCACCGCCCTCCGTTTCTCCATCTTTGGGCGGGGGGAGAAGTTCAAGAGGGGTTCAGATGGGGAAACAATTTCAAAGAGCGGGAAGGGAACCAAAGAAGCTAATCATTGAGCTTCCAATTATAATAATGCTAACATCGTTATCAATACCAATAGTATTGTAATTATCAACCGCCGCTGCCGCCACCCTCCACTTTTGTTGGGTGCCCACTTTGTGACCGACAGTGGGCTGGCTCATTGCCCTC
The DNA here is from genome assembly GCA_963574885.1 of Lepilemur ruficaudatus. Lineage (NCBI taxonomy): Eukaryota > Metazoa > Chordata > Mammalia > Primates > Lepilemuridae > Lepilemur > Lepilemur ruficaudatus. The sequence goes on from CAUYRT010053793.1 coordinate 32,350, forward strand.
AAGGAAAGCCCCTCCTCTCTCTGCATTTCACTTGCTCATCTATAAAGGCTACCTCTGCAGTCCACAGCTCACGGGGCGGGGAGCAGAGGCTGCCCTGCCAAATGGTGATAATGGCCGTCTTCCCTACTGGCCTCAGATCCTGGCCTGCAACCAACTGTCCACGGGCGGGCTGCTCAGTTGGGTCTAGGGACTTGGGGCTGATTGCCAAGCTCCTACGCAACGGGCAGGACCTCGGAAGCTGCTTTCAGCCAGTTCCTTCCATGTGGCCACCGACAACCAGCCCAGAGGCTGCATCTTGGGAGAAGGATCTCAACTCAGACAATTCCATTTGCCTCTGAATGACCAGGGGAGTAGAGGGAGGAGGATGAGGAGATGAGGGAAACATGTCTACATTATCAGAGGAAAGGGCTTAAGCCGTAATTCCGAGCATATGGGGATCAGGAGACCCAGTTTAAGTTTTCAGTCTTCTATTCATTCATTCACTCATTCATTCATTCGCCAAGCACCTGACAGCAGAACCAGTGGTTCACGCGGAGGATATGACAGTAGAATCAATGCCTGCCCCGATGCACATTCATACTGATGCATACTTCAGCAGTGCGACCTCAAGAAAATTACTTGACATCTCTGGTCCTGTTAAGGAAATCATTTAAACATTCCTCACTTGAGGGAAAGGCTGACTTTGGTGGGTGCTCTAAGGAAAGGGAAAGGTGCTGTGATCTCTTGGGTTAGAGCCATGATTTTCAATCCCATCCACACTCAAGGGACTCACTAGAGAATCAATGTTCCAGGTTATTAGGGCCAAAAAGTGACCTGAAATGTCACCTCAGCCAGCCCCGTCCTTTTATAGATGGGAAGCCTGAAGCGCAGAGAAAGGAAGAAATTTGCCCAGGCTCCACACCAGGAGCCTGTGGTCAGGTTGGGACCGGGATCCAGGTCTCCTCATTTCACACTGGGCTCCTCCTTCTTCAACCCAGTTTCTGAATTTTAAGGGCAACAGCAGGAGAGGTGTCAGAGAGCAAGCCAGAGCATGGGCACAAGATGCTTCAAAAAGCCAAATCTCCAGGGGTTCTTGGCCCCTTCAAGAGACTGTGAGGGCTCGGGAACATCTGACCCTGGAAAATTTCCTGGGGAGAGGGGTAAAAGCTGCTGTGGCCAGGGGTGGGGGATAGTTAGATTTCCAAAGAGAGACTAATGGGGCATGGAATCTGCAGGTGAGAAGGCAAGTCTGGGAGGATGGAGTCAGCTCCCCCTAAGGGTCAGCTGTGCCTGCGTCAAAGCAAAGACAGGGGCAGACCCAGGCTAAGGAAAGTTGGGGAGAAAAGTGAAGGCAGCTAGGAAGGATGACTAGAAAGACCAAAAAAGAGGGTGTGTGTGAAAGATAAACCTGGGGGTGGGAACAGACCAGGGAAACAAAGACAGTGCAGGCAAAGAATGTGGACCCTGACTGCAGAAGTGTCTGGAATAAGGTTAGAGGAAGGCGAGTGGGCACCCCAGTGCAGAGCCGAGCAAAATGGACCCTCAGCTTAAAACCAAGATTCTGCAAGGCACCTGCCCATGCTGGGCTCCTGCCCAGAGCTTCCATGAGCCATGGCCTCCTCCCTCCCTTTGGCAGATGCCGGGTTCCCTGTTCCCGGTGGGAGGTCTGCAGTAGGAGGGGGGGAGGGGTGTTTGCTCTGCGTCCCCCATGCTTTCCCCTTAGGAGTAGGACAATGTGTGTGTGTGTGTTGGAGTGGGCGTGGGGGTGTGTCTGTGCTCCAGAACCTGAGTGGCTTTGTGAGTCACTGGGCACCAGTGTGAGCACCAGGAGGTGGTCTCTGGAGCTGGGGGCTTAGTCAGTATGTCCCCAGACAGCAGTCTCCAGTGCCGACCTAGGGTGAAGATGCTGCCCAGGTCCACAGACTGGTGCTTGTAAGAAGATCTGTGTTTGCCCACGTGTGCGTGAATTGTGTGTGGACTGTGTGCGCTTGTGGACTGTGGGTGGGTGTGTATTTGCACAAGTGGGCTATGAATAAGTGTGTGGACTGTTCTCGAGTGGTCTGCAGATATGTGTGCGTGCGCGTGGATGGGTGAGTGTGCTCGGCGGGGGTCCGTAGGCGTGCGCGGGGGTTGTGAGCCTCCAAGGCCGGCTCCAGGCGCTATCCGCGGTGTTGACCCGGGGCGTGGACCCACGGGGACCAGCGCCCAGCGGGAAGCTGGCACCGGCGTGGAGCAGAGAGGGGCCGAAGACAGGAAGCCCCCAAGGAGGCACCTTCCCTGCCCAGCTGTTGGCCTACCCGGGGAGTTGGTAAAAGTTCTCCCAGCGGTAGGGTTGGCTCACGGGACTGGGCGCCGCTCGCGCTAGGAATCTTCCCCGACCCTCAGCGACGCCACTGCCCGGATGCCCACCCCACCTCCACCCTCCTTTGCGTTCTCGGCGGAGCTCGGCGACCCTCTCGCACTCGGCTTCCATCGCCTGCCTGGCGCGCCCTAGAGCCCCCACGAGCCCCGCCAGACCTGCAGCAGGTTAATTGGGCCCCAGGACTCGAAAAATGTCCCGCCGAGAGCAAGGGTACGCTAAGGTAGGGGTGGATGGAGAGGGGATCATTAACCTTTCCTTGTCCCCTCCCTCCGCTCTAGCCTGGCCGAGAGCCAGATCCAGGGGCGGCTTCAGACTGACGCTCAACTTTTATGGAACCAGATATGCACCCGCGGGGACAAGCAGGCGGCCGCAGGTCGAAAGCCTCGCGGGTTTAGGACATCAAACTCACCGGACGCACGGACGCTGTTCGGGCCCTACTGGGGGCTGGCGCGGAGCAGGGGCCAGGCAGCGGGGGGCGAGCTCTGGGCTCAGCCCGCCACCTGCCGGCTTTCCCAAGGGGTCTCCGAGGCCCGCATCCCGGGCTGGCCGGACCGCGGGAGAACTTCACACGCGGCCCCGCGCAGGCTGGGGTGCGCGCGGCTGGGAGGACCGGTCCCGTTCTCCGAGCAATGCACCCCCAGCCGCGAGAGAGGATGGCGCCCCGCGGCCGTCGCACTCACCTCGGCCGGCCGAGCTGAGCCGCGGGCGCGGGAGGGGGCGCGCCGGACGGGCGGGGGCTGCGGCCACCGCGCGGCGCCGACCTGTCCCCTCGCCGAAGTCGCAGGGCAGCCTCTCGGAGCTGCGGGAGGCCGGGGTTCCCCGTTCGGCTCCGGGGCGCAGAGAGCGCGCGCAGCTCCCGGCGGATCCCGGTCCCAGGCTGGAAACCCGGAGCACTCAGCCGCCTTTTATTCGTCGCCCGCCTTTGTTTGGGTCCCGGCTGCTACCACGGGGTGCGGGGGTGTCCGCGGCAGGCTGAAGAGCCGCGCCGCGCCCCAGCCACTGGCGCCTCCGGCCCCCGCGCCGCCGGGCCCTGTGTGCCTGGCCGGCGAGGGTCAGCGCGGCGCTGCCCGCCGCCGTCCCGGGAGCGCGCAGCCGGGCGCCGCCGAGGCCGCCGCTCCCCCTGCGGGCGCCGCGCGGTGGTACAGCCGGGCTCCGGCGCCGGCGGGCGGGGGCATCGGGCGCAGCGCCCCCTAGGGGCCAGCCCCCGCCTCTGCAAGCGGCCCGGCCCGGTCCCCCGCCTCGCCCCCGAGCCTGCTGGGTTCCCGAGAGTGCCCCCACACCCCCGCCCGCGCTCCTGCTGCTCTCCAGCGGGTCCGCCCAGCCTTGGCAGGCCACCAGCCTCCTGGACGCTCGAGGGCATCCCCAGGCGCCCCCCGGAGGGAGATGCCAAGCCCAGGCTCCTGGCGCCGTCCCTCCCTCCTTCCTTCTTCATTCACCTCTCTGGCACCAGAACCCGGAGCCATGCCAGCCCCTCGGCCCCTGGGACCGGGCATCCCTCCAGCTCTAGCACACTGTCTGCCGGACACCCTTGGTCGGAGGGCCACAAGCAGAAAGGGCGTGCGGAGCCAAGGCTGTGTCCCCTGGCCCATTTCCATCCATCGGGGCTCAGAGGGCATTGGCACTGCTGTCACTCAGGGAGGGCGAAGGAGGACCCCTCAAATGAGGACCAGCTGCAGGAGCTGGGCGCGTTAGTGAGAGAAGCCAGAAAGGAGGGAGGCCGTTGCCACCTCGCTGTGGGGTTGAGCCGCAAGCTTGTCATGCATCAGAGTGTGCTGATGGAGGCCCTGGGAAGACAGAGATGGTGAGACTCAATCCTGGCCTTCAAGAGGTTTCCAGCTTATAGCAGAGACAAGAATACAGGAGAGTTATGAAATGAAACATGACGAGCCCCACCACCCAACACACAGGTGCTCAACCCATGTCGGTACCTGCCACTACCCTTATCTTTTTAAAAGAGGAAAACTGAGTTGGGGACACCTCTAACTTCAGGGTGCTGAGTGGAGCTCCTGGTCTGTTGCTCACCTGCCACCCTGCTCTGTCTCTCTGGTGTGCAGTCCCTGGGAGCTGTACCCATGGCTGGCTGCCAACCGGACACACTGGTATGTATGACCCTGGATACCCCAAGAGCTCATCTATGCAGATGCAATGGCCCAAACCAATGTTCCTGCCCCAGCACTGCCCGCGTGCTCAGGATCTCAGGGGAGCCATTGCCAGCCTGGCCAAGTCTGTCAGAGGACTCCCAGTGGCTCCACTGGCCTTGAGGACATTAGGGTTGGGGGCAGCTCCTGGTGTGAAGAGTGCCACTCTCAGCTGTGAGGAGGAGAGAGAGAGACAGGAGACTTCTCCCAAGCAGTTGAGGGTGTGCGTGTTGCCCCCCCAGGATCTGAGGCCAATCTGACACATGAGTGCAGAGGGACAGACCCAGCACTGCCCTGCAAACTTCCAGTCCCATTTGCCATACCCCAGAGGGAAGGCAGAGAACGAGGAGCCCTGGGAGGAGGTGGAAGGAAGGAGAACAAGGAAAAGACTTGTTTTTAAGGGAGCAATAGGGAGACAGAAAGTGTGTTCCCAAGCCCAGCTGAGAGCAAAGGATTTTCTTTGCTGGGTGAATGGCGTGATTCTTTTCAGTTTGTTTTAAGGCTGATTCCAGGAGCCTCCTCAAAGTTCTCCAAGGCCCGAGCACTGTTCCTCTTGGTCTGACACATCCACAGGGCATCCCATTGGTGCACCCATGACGCTGAGCCACCCTCAGCCCACGCTTGGGGATCTGGCCCTCCCCTCCCCTGAGAAATATTTTTAGTATATTTGATACAAGTCTCTGATGAAATTTACACCACTTTCAAAGGGGTCCCAGCTTCATGCTGGTCCACACCCTCCTCAGAGCCTTCTCTGACCTCTCGGGACCTCCAGATCATTGCCAGTGGGGCTGGACTGGCTCTGCCCTTGGTGGGGGATCTTGTGCACAGAGACGGTGCGGAGGCCGAGGCCAGTATAGTGGGGGAGGAGGGGGAGAGCGTGGTACCCAGGAACACTGGAAGAATGCAATTTTCCCAGGCTATCAGTGGGGTTTTAAAAATGCAAATGGAACCAGGCCTTTGAAATATGCCTGCCATAAAGGGGAACCGGTGGTGGCAGTGGAGCTGGCGCGGGTGTGGAAAGTCATAAGAACCCCTCCTGGGGCTCATCCTCAGACTCCCTTCCCCTCCTCTGCCCGCTCTGCCTGCAGGAAGCCTGTTTACAGGCGCTTGGGGATGCGAGACTCAGACATCCCTGCCCAACCTCAGGTACCTCCCTGAAGCCTCCCTTACTTCCAGGTGTGTATCAAAGAGATGGCTCCAGGGGCCAGATGATCTACCCAGCTGCAAGGCTGCAGAGAATGAAATTCTGCATCCCCTCTAGCTGCCCGTTCCACTGCTGTCTGGTGGAAGTTCTTCTCGGGTCTGATTTAAGTGCCTCTTGGTGCCGATAAGCAGCTTCCCTTATACTCTGTCTTCACGACTAATTGAAAAGCCTTTTTTTGTAGTGGGTATGAGCTATAAAGGGCTCCTTTGTCCTCAGCTCCTATCCCTTTATTTCTCTTCTTATTTTCTCTCCAACAACGTCTGAAGCAGGGCCCCTGAGCTCAGCCTCTGATTATACCCCTCCCAGTAGAGCCGTATTTCTCTTCCACCCCTTACCAGCTGTGTGACCTTGGGAAAGTCACTTTACCTTGCTGAGTCCCAGTCGTCTCATCTATAAAATGGGGATGGCAAAACATCTGTCTCATTGCAGTGGTGATAAAGAGTTTACTAAATGAGATCATATCTGCAAAAATAGCGTTTAGCACAATACATGGCACATACTAAGTGCTAATAAATGTTAGCGCTTTCTTCTTCATATTATTACCACCTGCTGGGCAAGAGCTGACTATAGCACCTCTCTTTTCTCCCCTCTCTCCTGCCAGAGGAGGGGGACTGTGTGCAAATGAAGTCCTCCCACCAGATGGTCGAGCAGCTGAGGGTTGAGCGTACGCAGAGGGTTGGGAATGTTTATCTTAAAAATACGATATTAAGACATTGCCCAGCATCAGGGAATAGAATAAATACATTTGTAAGTAATTCCCTCTTCAATCTGCCAACACACTGACTTTGGAGCTCTCGACCCCACCTCCAATCTCACCTGCTCCAGGACGCCATCGGGCAGTCAGGTGAGCCGAGGTGGCTGGAAAGAACTCTCGATTTAAGAAACTGGGTTTGATTCTGTTTATTATTATTATTTTTTATTTGTTTGAGACAGAGTCTCACTCTGTTGCCTGGGCTAGAGTGCCATGGTGTTGGCCTAGCTCACAGCAACCTCAAACTCCTAGACTCAAGTGATCCTCCTGCCTCAGCCTCCCAAGTAGCTGGGACTACAGGCATGTGCCACCATGCTCAGCTCATTTTTTTCTATATATTTTTAGTTGTCCAGCTAATTTCTTTCTATTTTTAGTAGAGATGGATTCTCGCTCTTGCTCAGGCTGGTCTCGAATGCCTGACCTTGAGCGATACGCCCGCCTCAGCCTCCCAGAGTGCTAGGATTACAGGCGTGAGCCACTGCGCCCAGCCTGGGTTTGATTCTTATGTGTATCTTTTATTAGTATGACCTTGGGCAAGTCACTTTATTTCTCTGAGACTCAGTTTCCTCATCTGCAATATGGGATTAATAATGACTTCTGCTAATAATACGCCTGCAATTATCTTTTCTGCTGAAGTGGAACACAGATTTACAGGTAACAGTTTGATCATTAGTTCTATATACAGTTAGAGAGAGATACGATAGAATGACAATCTCTGTTCCTTGATTTTCAAGGTTGATTGCACTTCATGTGACATAATGGATGCAAAAGAGCTCAAGGCTTGGCAGAGTGGCTCACACCTATAATCCTAGCATTTTGGGAGTCTGAGGCAGGAGGATACTTGAGGCCAGGAGTTCAAAACCAGCCTGAGAAACATGGCAAGAGACTGTTTCTACAAAAAATTTAACTTAGTCAGACATGGTGATGCACACATGTAGTCCCAGCTATTCAGGAGGCTGAGGCAGGAGGATCGCTTGAGCCCAGGAGTTTAAGGTTGCAGTGAGCTATGATGATGCCACTGCACTCCAGACTGGGCAATAGAGTGAGATCCTGTCTCAAAAAAAAAAAAAAAAAGAGTTCAGAAACTTGCCCAAATTCATGGTGAATAAAGTTCCAACTTGAGGTCACATAGCAAGTTAGTGGAAGAGCTTGGGTTGGACCCTAGGCCTCCCAGTTCCGGTCCTGAGCTTCTCAGGACTGAAACACTATCCTTCCTCTCCCCAGCCTCCTCCTCCCCGAAGCTCTGTTCAGGAGATGAGTGTGAGCTTACGGGGGCAGAGGATAGATGGTCCAATAATTCAAGAAAAGAGAAAAAAGTATAAGGGTGACAGGGCCAGGCTGGCATAGGGATGCTGCAGACAGGGACTGGGGGAGGCTGGACAGATGGCGGCCTCCCCTTCTGTCTCCCCCAGAATTCTGCAAGCAGCCAGGCCTAGAACTCCTTTCCCAGCCTTGCCTGCCTCCTCCAAGGAAGCAGGCAGCCTGTGCCAGAGTGAATACAATCCAAGTTATTAATTGCCTGCAACAATTAGCCCCAGTTCCTGGGCCTGCAGACATCAGGGCTCTGAGAGAGGGAGCCAATTACAGCTTCATCAGTATTCACGCTGCTGCATAATCCTCTACCATCAAGACAGCCCCCTCATCCTCAGTCCACGTGTCTAGGGGTCTCTGCTTTCTCCAGATGACCCCAACATCTGGAGAAGATCAAATATTGCTGAGGCCTTCAAGAGTAAATGCCAATGTAGGGTTAGACCCAGAGGGGCACTTCTCAGAGCAGGGCCAAACCACTGCTGGGAGGAGCAGGACCCTGCCAAAGATCTGGACAATGTGGCGTTAGCCGAAGACTGTCTGTCCCATTGTGGGGGAAAGATTATAACCTCCAGGTTGAGGGTTTTAAGCATATTCCCTGAGGGCTCCTATTATTAGAACTGGCTTGAAAGGAGAAGATCAGAAATACCCAGAAGTTCTGGTTTTAATCCCAGCTCAGCCACATACTAGCTTTGTGGCTTTGGGAAAATCACTTCATGTCTCTGAGCTCATGTCCTCCCCTATAAACTGGGGAGAGTGGCCACACCTCCCCATGGAGGAAGATTCAAGGAGATGCTCGTGTTCTGCCCAGCTAAAAGAAAGTTCTGGAAGGAGATTTCATGAGCCCCAGAGAAGTGAGGGGTGATGGGCAGTTGGGAGACCTGGATGCTGACCCCAGATTTGCTCTAAAATTACTCTGTGGTCGTGGTGCTCTTGCATCTCTGGCCTCTTGTTCCCACTTGATAGGTGAGGACATGATCTGGATGTGCTCCGGAGCGCCCCTGACTGTGATCTGCCGGGAGAAGGTGGAAGACAGAATGAGTTCAGAATGAGCCGGAGGCCACAAGGAATACTTAATCCCCAATTTTCCAAGTGGGTAAATGGCAACAGTGGTAAATGCGATGGAACAGCCAAAAGAACATGAAATCAGGTTTATAAATAGTTAAGCCAAAGTCACAGATCTGTTGGTTCTGCAGCAGGAAAAGAAACCACGTATCTTTTATCAAGACAAAATAAACGCCGTCATCTGGTTCAGAACTCCTGGGAGGGGCTGGGTAGAAGTTCCTGACACAGTCTTTGTCCTTGGTGTGTTTCAGGACCACGGACAGTGGCTGATGCTGGCTGAGGTGGGCGCAGAGGGATGGGTGCGTGCACTCAGCCAGGAGGTGAGTCCCTGGAGGTGGTATGAGGCTCAGGGGCCTGATGCTGAGCAGGGCCAGGTTCAAGAATAACTCAGTTACACCTGGCTTTTAAGTACCTGAGGCTCCCAGTGCACCTGCGTGTGGATGAACTCTCCATGGCTCAGCACAGAATCCCAGCCCGTCTCCCCACCCTGCGCTGCTCCTCTGCCTCTCTGGCTTCGGTTTCCTGGCACAAGCTGGCCAGTGCCATCTACCACCCCAGTCAGCCTGGCGGGCCCACTGGTGCCAGGAGCCAGGTCAGCTTTAACCCTGGCCACCAGATCCCATCCAAGCCTCTGCAGTGACAGCAAGAAAGAGCTTTTCTGGCATTTTCCCAGCCAGGAATCTGTGGGGCTCTGATGGGCTGCCCCAGTGCCAGCTCCTATTCTGGCGCATTCAGTGTGGGCACAGTGGAGAATGTTCTGTGCCAGGGACCCTGCACCGACATGAAGGGCTGACAGGTAGATCATCAGTGTCCTGGGAGTTGAAATATGTTTTAGGCAGCAAGCAAGGGATGCTACTAACAGCATCAGCAACAATAATAATATATATATATTTTTGAGACAGGGTCTCACTCTGTCACCTAGGCTAGAGTGTAGTGGCACAATCATAGCTTACTGTAACCTTGAATTCCTGGACTTAAACAATCCTCTTACCTCAGCCTCCTGAGTAGCTGGCACTACAGGAGTGCACCACCATGTCTGGCTAATTTTTACAATTTTTTGTTGAGATGGGGTCTCACTATGTTGTCCAGACTGATCTCAAACTCCTGGCCTTGACCAATCCTCCCACCTCAGCCTCCCAAAGTGCTGGGATTACAGGTGTGAGCTACCACACCTGGCCATCAACAATATTTAATGGCTACCACTTACTGACTGCCAGGCCCCATGTATGCATTACTTCATTCAAACTCACAACCACACCACAAGGTGAGTCCTCTTATCCTCATTTCCAGATGAGAAAATCAAGGCTCAGAGAGTAGTAAGTCGCTTCAGGTCACACAACAGGTAAATACTGAAGCCCTAAACCCAGGCAGTTTGATTCTACAGCCCAAGGTCTTTACCACATTATTCTTCCCATTTAACAGATGGAAAAACTGCGGGTCAGAGAGGTTAAGGGACTTGGTTAGGGTCACAGGAAGAGTCAGTGACGGGGAGAATTTTAACTAAGGTGTCTAAGGTGTGCCTGATGCCATAGACACCAGGCTGGTCCACTGAACTGCTCCCTCATGAATTGGGTCCCTGTCGGGTGCCCACTCTCAGTGCTCCCTACTGTGGCACTCAGGTCCCATCCTAGGTCTAAGACACACCTAAGCCAATCTCTCTGTTCATCCGTAGGGAAGTCGCTGCCTCTCTCTGAGCCCCAGTCTACCAAGGGAAACATTCCAAGGCAGAGCTCACATTCCAATTTGAGAATTGCTTTGCTCAATGAGATCCTCCCCTAGAAACCAGGAGGGGCCTCCTTTGGAATGGCAGGACAGTTCCCAGGACCCCAGGGGGCAGGGTCGTACCTAATGCCTTCCAGGATAAAATTCAGGGGCCAACGCCACTAGCTGTGAACACCACGGGATTGGCGTCACCTGGCACAAGATGCCTAGTCATCTCCTCACCTCTCATCTCGCAAATGGAGAGACGGGGGCCCAGGGCAGGTGAGCATGGCGGTGTGGTTGCCTCCTGACAGCACTGACTTTTGGCCAGCCCTGCAAGCCTCTGTGTCCTTCCTGACATCTCTGGGTGCTCATTTTGCAGCTGGGCACGCTGAGGGACAGTGTTCTTGCTAGCAGCCAGGGCCACATCTGGCAGACGTGGCAGCGGGATGCAGAAAGAATGCATGAGTGGCCTGAATGACCACACGGGGGAGCAGCACATCTGGCTGGTGGTGTGTCCCACTCTGCTCCTCCTCCTCCTCCTCCTCTTCTTCTTTCACCCTCGTTTTCTTTCCTCTCCCCCCCCAACACTCCGAAGCTCTTCGCCTTCCCTCCCTTACAATTATGTCCCACCTGGGTAACGACCACAGTAAACATTTGCTGAGCGCTTACTGTGAGACACGCTCTGCACCATCTTCTTCAATCTTCACAGCCACCCCTGGAAAATAATCATCCCCCTTTTACAGACAAGGGCAACGCAGCTCCGCGAGGACACGTGAAAGCCCAGCTGACTTTGGGCCCTTTGCTCTCCGGGTGCGGTCCATTCTCTTTCGGCCTCGGATAGAGTGTTTGGCAGCTGCTTTTTTCCTTTTGATTTTCATCTCCCCAGCCCAGACGGTTCCATTCTCCGCACCTTCTAATCCTCCGCTTCCCGGGGTGTGTCTGGACGGCCCAGGGCCGACGGGTGCTCGCCATTATGCTGACTCGGGAAAACGGAACCGGACATCGCGGGTGAGAGCTCAGTGCAGGGGACTTCCTCATGCCCTGGGGAGCTTGTGGTGTCATCGATTTTAATCCAAGGATAACTAGGGGCATTCAGAGCAGGTGGCTCCGAGAATGGAGTTGGGAGCAGACAGACTTGGGTCGCCTCGCAGCTGCGTCACGTACCGGCTGGATGATGTTGGCCCAGGTCCCCTCACTCTCAGTTTCCTCACCTGTAAGTGCAGGTGACACCAGCCTCAAGGAGTGGCTGTGAGGTCAAACAGGATAGCATAGGTCATGTGTCTGGCACACAGCTGTCCTCGGGTAGTGTCATTGCCCTGAGCCTCCTCATTGTGGGTCCAGAGAATTTACAGAAACATATCCCTCTGGCTATGGAGGTCTCCTTAGGACTCATTTCCCAGGAGATGTCTGTTCTCCCAAATATTGTTTGGTAGGATTTAGACAACAAGGGGTTAGCCGACATTTTCTTGTGTGCCTATGGGCGATGTACGAATTGCTCGTATCACCTAATATAGAGCGTGTGGGTTCAGAAAACAAGCCCTGGAAACCAAATGACCTGAGTTCAAATCCCGGCCCTGCCACCTACTAGCTGTGTGACTATGGGAAAGTGACCTACCCTCTCTGTGCACCCGCTTCCTCTCTGCAAAGGGAGGCTGACAGTGGCTCTGTGTTGCAGGGCTGGGGGTGCATGGGAAGCAGCAAGATTGGTGCGCAGACATAAGACATGCTCAGTTTGTGTTAGCCATCATTGTGATCTCCGTAACAATCTCAGAAAGTGGATACTATAGTCCCTGTTTTGCGAAAGAAGTAACCAAGGGAGGTTAAGTCACGAGTCCTGGGTCACACAGCTAGTAAATGACAAAGCCCTTTGAACCTGGGTCTGACTGGTTCCCAGTCCTAAGGGTGTCCCAGCGCAGCCTCACATCTCTGGGTTAAGAGGACGAGGGGGTCCGTGGGCCCTGTTGAGGCTCAGCCACCCCTTCCAATCCCATGACCCAGGCGAGCTCGCCTCCCCACCCTCTTGCTGCCTCTCACCACCCGCCTTAGCTGGAAACTCACCCTTTCCTACTGAATTGTTTATTTCAAAAACATTCCTTAATTCCAACAGAGTCCCTGGAGTCTCCCCACCTCTAAGCCTGTTCACTTTGCAGGGATCCCAGGGCATGGGCACCTACAGAGTTCCCAAACCCAGACCAGGCACTGGGGGAAGCTGGAACTCCTAGGGCACCCGCTGGTCCCTGGGGGAGGGTCTCCTGCTCACAGCCGTGCGTGTCCCTCCCCACTGCCCACAGGACATAGCTCCGACACCGAATGCAGCCCTCGAGGCTGGCTCCTCCCCAGTGGCTTCTCTGACCCCATCACCTGCCATTCCCCTCCGCATCCCCGCATCCCACGGTGCTCAAGCTCACCGGCTCCTTCCTGCCCCCCAGCCTTCGCTCACGTCACTCCCTCTGCCTGAAATGCTCTTTCTCTTCTTCTCTGCCAGCTGGAGCATTACTCATCCCTAAAGCCCAGCATATCCCTTCCACGGATCAGCCACCCCCAGCCCTACCCCCGCTCCTTCCCCCGGACAGCCTCAACCCTCTCTCCTCCTTGCTCCCAGAACAATTTCACACGTCTATTTCTGCACTTATCATGGTCTGACTTGTTTTCTATATAGAGTCAGTTGCCTAAGTGTGAGGGGGCTCGAGACTCAGGGGGCACTTCGCAGGCAAGGGGCTGCAGTCAGGGTAGGGACGGATCCCTCCGGGACTGTCTGTTCAAAGACCTGGCTGCTAAAGGTCAGAAGTTGGGGCCAAACATTATGTTTCTCACTTTAGAGGTGGGGCAAGCGAAGCTCCTTCAAAGAATGACTTTGCCACGACCACACGGCACTTTATGGGGAACCGCCGAACCTGGGTCCCCAATTTCTAATCCTGCGGGGTCCCTAAAATCCCAGTTACGGGGCTGCGCTGATGCATCCCAGAGCCTCTAGTTCCAGCAGTCAGCTAGTGCCACACAATGCTGCACAGCAAAATCTCAGCGACGTTTACCAATAACACTGATAGTCTGCTCACAGCTCTAGAAGCTCCCTGGGGAGCTCTGCTTCAGGCTGTGGGCCAGCTCAGGTCTGCCCTGTGAGTCATGTAAGGGGCCAAGGCTACCCCGGTTAAGTTCCCTTTCTGACTATGGCAGGAAAAATAAGAGGACAAGCAGAATGACACAAACATACCTCAAGGTTCTTCTCGCACTATCTGTGCAGCCATCTCATTGGCCAAAGAGAGTCACCTGGCCAAGCCCGGGGTCAAGTGGTGAGCAGGTAGACTCCACTCGCCATGTGGCCTTGACAAGCGTGTGACGGTGAAATGCTACTCCAGGAGGGTGGAAAAGCGAGCCCAGTAATTCAGTCTTCTATGTTGCATCGCATGCGCCACCTTCCCTCCTGCAGGTTCGAATTGACAGCTGGCTGTCCCCTAAAGCCACAAGACTGGTTCCTCCAGTTCCCTTCCCTGCAGCCACTGCTTGCAGGGCCTGTGGCTCACTCTCCATGGTCCCCTTCTGACACTTAGCCGTGCTGATAGCAAAACGACAAGGGAGGAGAAAGGTAAAGAGAACACTTAGGCTCCAAACGTTAAAGTAAAGGCAAGGTACGGCCACGTGGTTTGCTGAGCTCTGGAAGGGCAGAGAGCTGAGGAGGCTTGACCTCGCCCCGCCCCGGCACCACCCCCTGCCCCAAATCTGAGAGATGAGCTTTAGGAATCCCTCAAATCTTTGAGTCAACTTCTCATAGGACCACTGCTCTACCCAGCCTCAGAATCTCAGTGTGGGGGCACTTTTTTTTTTTTTTTTTGAGACAGAGTCTCACTCCGTTGCCTTGGCTAGAGTGCCTTGACATCATCCTAGCTCACAGCAAGCTCAAACTTCTGGGCTCAAGTGAGCCTCCTGCCTCAGCCTCCCCAGTAGCTGGGACTACAGGCACACGCTACCATGCCCAGCTAATTATTTCTATTTTTGTAGTAGAGACGGGGTCTCGCTCTTGCTCAGGCTGGTCTCGAACTCCTGAGTTCAAGTGATCCTCCCATCGAGACCTCCCAGAGTGCTAGGATTCCAGGCGTGAGCCACCGTGCCTGGCCCACTTTTTATTTTTGCCTTCAACTGTTCATTGTTCTTTTAATAGCAGCCCCCCAACTTCCAATGAAGAACCATCTTTCCCTTTAGGCTATGTGATTTGGATGGGGGGATGCACATGACCCAGGCCTAAGTCAATCAGAGTATCCCATCATCTCCTTGGCCATAGTGATTGGTTCAAGGGATGGACTCATGGCAAATCCAGGCCAATGAGAATTCAGTTCTGAGCTTTTTGTCAAACTGCTGGGGAAGAGACTCAGTTTTTCCTGGCAGGATTGAACCTAAGAGGATGTAGGCTTTGTGTTAGAGCAGCTATCATGACACAACACCAATCCCAAGAATATGTCGCCATAAACTGAAGGACGGAGAGAGACATGGCCTGAACTCCTGGATCAAGCTATGCCTGAAGTCCTACTTTTACTTTTGGACTGTTCTATGGCTACAAGGCCAGGTGGAACATGTTTTCTGTCACTTGCAACTGAAAGAGTCCTGATTAAATAAACTTGGAATCCTATAATCATAAAACTCTAGACTCCTAGAGCCAAGCATGCTTAAAATAATAAATTTGTTGACTCTCAGAGAGTTGAAGTCCTTAGAGATTAAGCCTGACTCGGGAATGTGGGGAGTGGCCCAAAGCCGTGAGTATGGACAGGAGGAAGAACCAACATGACTTTATGTGCCCCCACTTGTGCCAGGACATTTGTTCTGGACCAGGAGGTCCTGCAGGGTCAGGCCCTTGACTGGCCTAGATGAGCCAGTTACAATGAGATTCATAACCCCAGCTTCTTGTCTCGGCCATGGCACCAACTTGTGCCCTGCATGGTTGTGTTTCTAGATGGCGCACTCCATCCTCTCAGCCACGGAGGAGGTGGGCCCTGAGCTGGCCTGGGGCAGCGTGGGCAGTGTTGCAGGGAGAGACCGCTGCAGACAAGGGACTGGAAAGCACAAGGGCTGCTCAGAGGGACAGGCGGGCAGTGAGAACACCCCCTGCAGGGCTGTGTTTAGCCTGCAAGGAAGGCTGCCCCAGATCAGACTCCTCGGGGCCAGGCCTGGCCCGCAGAGCCCACCTCCAGCTTGGCATCACCGCCTGCTCCTGCTGGCTCACCTTTCCACATAGATATTTCAGGAAAGAAAATGAAGGCTCCCACCGCACCCTGGCTTCCCCAGCTGTACAGACCCTCTTCAAAGGTGCCAACGACTGACCTGCCTCCTGTCCACTTCCCTCTGCCAGGGCTGGGCCTACTGCTGGCTCTGTTCCCCTCCAGCCGCGGGGTCCCTGCTTGGCCTCAGCTCCTGGACCCAGCTATGCTTCTGGCCTGGCCACTCTTCCCTGGAAGGCAAAGGACTCTCTTGCCCTGAATGGAGGCTCCTGGGGGCACTAGACACGGGTTCTAGTTCCACTTTCTCCAATGACCTGCTATTGCGTATCTTGGCCTCAATTCAGCCATCTGTCACTGGAGGCCTCCCCAGTAGTGAAACACCTCGCTAAACTCTTACGAAATAGGCCTTGCCACCTCCACTGCAAAGAAACCAGGGCTCTTTAAGGTCATGACTTCATTCAGCAGCATTAACAAACCCTGGTTAAGTGCTTGTTACTTGCCAGGCACTGTGCTGGGCTCTGGGAGCACTAAGGTGACTAAAACAAGGTCCCAACCCATATGCTGCTCACTTGGGGTATCAGACGTGCCCAAGGCCGCAGAGCAAACTGTCCTGCCCCTCACACTCAGTAGGTGCTCAGTCGATGCGTGAATTTCTGAAACACCTTGTGGACAACTGACAAGGAAGAATCACGGGCAGAAAGATAGGGCGATGCACAGGATGTGACAGGAGAAAGGGACATGTCAATTTCCAGCCTCGAGGCTGGGTTTGCAAACAAAAAATCTATCATCTCTGACGCCGTTTGCTGAAGACCAGAATGGAGACGCGGGACATGAGTGGTGGCGGATGTCGCGCCTGGCTCCTGCCTGACGAAGCAGGGGCCAGCCTGGGGCCTGCAGGGGCTGCGCTAGCACAGTGAGCTCCACAGTGGTCCCCAGGTCCCCCAGTTGGGCTCGGAGAGGGTGGGAAGGCTGCAGTGAGGATGGCGCGCTGGAGACAGTGGGGTTGGGGAGGGAGGGTTTGCAAATCTGAGGATGAACCTTTAACTGAAGACTTAAAATATCTTGAAATGTGCTGAGCCCCAGGGATGACACCAGCTGCTTCTTTCTCTCCTCTGGGACCCTGCTTCTCAAAGCATGGTCCGAGGACCAGCAGCATCGGTCAGTGGCATTTGTCAAGAATGCAGAGTCTGGGCCCCGTCCCAGACCTGCAGGATGTGAGCCAGCATTTCTACAAGATCCCCTGCTGCTTCCCAAGTTGTGTTAGCATCACCCCGGGAGGTTTAGAGACCCTGATGCCTGGGTCTGCTCCCACAGGTTCTGATTTAATTGGTCTGGGCCACAGCATCAAGACTTCAAAGTCCAGCAGGTGTGAGCTAAGGATGAGGACCACTGCCTTTCACAGGGGACAGCCCCGCTTTGCCTCATGCGCCCTTTCTACAGCCCTAGGAACCAACCTAGGAGCCAGGTTCTACAACCCTGAGGCCCCCAGACCAGCAGCATTGGCATCACCTTGGAGCCTATTAGAAATGCAGGTTTCTGAATCAGAGACTCCAGGGGGGGGGGCCGCATCCGCGTTTTAACAGGCCTTCCAGGTGACTGACGCACGGGGAAGTTTGAGAACCCCTGGTGTGATGGGAAGAGCCCTGGGTTGGGAGAGGAGATCTGGTGTCCCTTCCAGGCTCTGCGTGTCCTCGGGCGAGTGACCTGCCCTCGGTGGGCTTTCCCCCTGTGCAAAATGAGGAGGGGACCAGATCAGGGCCACGTCCCCCTGGCAGACATGGCCGATGCATCGCAGCACTACTCCCCACTGCACCCGGGCTGACCCGAGAGCCTCTCGGTACACTCCCCTACCTGACATCCTCTCCTCCGCCTCCTCCTGCAGAGCAGCTTCATGCAGCCACCAAGACCCAACTCAAACGTCACCTTCTCAGTGAAACCCCCCTGATGCCTCCAGGCAGGAACAGCTGAGCTTCCTTGGACACGGGGGACCTCCTACTGCATCACGCACCTCCCTTGTAATCTGCCTGCCCCAGTGGACTGTGGCTCCTGGAGGTCGGGGACGGCGGGGATCCCTAGCGCCAAGCTCTGGGCATGGCGGGGACGGATGCTCAGGATAAATGTGACTGAGTGAAGCACCCAGACCCCTAGTGTGGGGGGCAGGGTGTCCCGTGGTCTCCGGTACCCTCCTGATCAAGGTGCCTCATTTGAAAGGCATGTGGCTGACTCCCCACTTGCCAGTCCTCTATCGCACAGAGCCGATGAGCCCTGGCCCTGGCACGGACTGAGAGTGCAGAGCCCGGGAGCTGCCAGGGTGCCGTGCACAGCCCATCTGCCTGGCTCCTTCCCAGGAAAGTGGCAGGGAGGGGGGACGGGGAGGCAGGTGGCAGCTGCACACCCACCGTCCCCAGCAAGGGGCTAACGAGCAGGTGAGTGAGGCAGTAACCGCAGCCAGATGATCAACCCCAAAGGGCAGGGGAGGCAGGCGCCAGGACTGTGACTGTGCTCACTTATCAGGTGGAGTTCCAGGGACGTGGGAAGCTGCCCTCTCTCACCTTGCCTGCCTGCTCTGCATTCACTGTGCTCAGCCCAGCAGGAGGGAGCAGGGCAAGGCCCTTTCAGTCCCCGTTCACTGTGCACCTACTGCACGTTCACCCCGGGTGAGAGGTGGTGGGCCATCTGGGAGAGGACACAGTCTCTGCTCCTACAGGGGGTGAGACGAGGAGAGACGTGGTGTGAACTGAACACAGCCGTGCGAGGGCTGCGTGAGCAGAACGTGCACCAGGCACCTGCCGTGCGCCGGTCCTCGAGTGAGAGGAGAGTGCGCAGAGCACCTGCCGTGTGCCCAGCCCTGGGACGGGGAGGGCGTTGCACACCCCTAAGCGCCGGGCCCTGAGAGACGAGAATGTGCACTGAGCGCCCACTGTGCACCAAGTCCTGCGTGAGGATCCGCGCACACACATTCGAACCTCACGACAGTCCTTCCAGGCAGCGTCAGGAAATGGCTGTGTCTCCCTCCCCTGCAGGAAGCCAGTTCCTCCTCGCCCAAGCCCCACTCAAATGCAGGAACATCCTCTCCTCTGGGATGCCGTCTCCCGTGGGAAGGCTTCCCCGTGCTGGGGCTCTTTTCTCTGCTCTTCTCAGCAGCATGTCAAGGCAGCCGTCCTCTCTCTGCCTGGGACTTTGACGACCAGAGCTTCCATGTGTCCAGCCCTTGCTGTGGCCAGAAATGGCACTGAGCGCTGCCATCATTCTCTCTCCCAGTCTTTACCACCAAGCCACTGGGTAGGTGCTACGGGTGCCCATTTTACAGTTGAGGAAACCAAGGTCCTGAAAAGCTAAGGGACTTTCCTGAAGCCATGCACGAAGCAAGTGACAAAGCCAGAGCTTGACCCTAGGCACAGCTATTCCCAAGGCCATCAGGTGAACGATCCACCCAGTTCCACGCACCTGGGTATGGCTGTCCCCAGGAGACATCCACTGGCCGTCTTTGCAACAGTAAACTGAAGCCTTGGTCCCGACGTGGCAGAGACCCCTCCCCTGGAGCTCACTAAGACTCAGGACATTACAGTCCCAAACGGGGACACATGCTGACATTTCTGGGGAGAAAAGACCAATCTGGAGGAGCCGGGCTCCCGCCCTCCCCCGGGAACTCGCACGCCACATTTACCCACAGCGCTCCCTCCCACTTCACAAAGTAATTGCTGAACAGACTGCATCCGAAAGAGAATTCCTGGATTATGGAGTCGTGATTCTAAATGGCTGTTTATCTGTGTTTGCCTTCATTTCTTTAAAAAAAATTGTCAAAATTTAAGCGAGTTAAATGCCAAGGAAGTGAAAGCCACCCCCATCATCCCGGGGAGGTTGGTGCTGGTCCTCCTCTTGGGAGGCAGAGCCTGGGAGGGCACAATGGCCGCTGTCAGCTGCCTGCTGGCTTTTTGGACCCGTTCCCTACTTGCCTGGCACGGCCTTCCTCTTTGTCTTCCACACTGAACACGTGAGGCAAAGAGAGCCCAGAGAGCTCAAGTAACTGGCCCAAGGTCACAGAGCCGATATGTGTCAGCACCGTCACTGAAACACCAGTCAATCTGACCCCAAAGCCGAGCCTTCCTCCTTCCCGTGGCGAGTTAGAGGACTTTAAAGCCATCTCCCTTTGAGCCTCACTGAATGGCTGTTTCGGAGTGACAGGGAAGAACACAGAGCCCCAGAGAGAAGTGACCCCTTCCATCTCCCTGTGTGTCTGGGCCCAGATTTCCCTCTTCTAAAGACGCCAGTCATTGGATTAGGGCTCACCCTAACACAGAATGGCTCGTCCTAACTTGATTACATCTGCAAAGGCCCTATTTCCAAATAAGGTCACATTTGTAGGTCCTGGGAATTTAGGGCTCCAATACATCATTTTAGGGGAACACTCACTGACAGCTTCTCTAATGCCCAGCACTCTGCTAGGAGCTACTCATGAGCTCTCAGATTGGATCATCACAACTGAAACACAAGGTAGGCACTGTTGTTACTTTCCCATTCTGTTGATGAGAAAATTGAGGCTCAGAGACATGTAGCTAGAATGCAGCAGGTCCCAAACCAGAGTCACACGGTAGGTGGAACACCACAGCAGTGATAGGAGGAATTGGGAGCACCGAGGGCATTTGGTAGGGACATGTAATGTAGATGGAGAGACTAGGGAGGCTTCCTAGAGGAGGTGACACATATGGAGAGGCTAAGGGGTCTTCCTGGAGGAGATGCTGCTGGAACAGAGAACGGGGGGGGAGGGGCGGTGAGTAGGAGTTTGTCATTTTATAGACGGGAAGACAGAGACCCAGAGGAGGGAAGGGCAGGCCCAAGGTCACAGTGTTGAGGGCGAGGTGTGGCAGGCTCTAGCCTCTGCACCCTGGGGCAAGACCCAGCGATAGGAGAGACTAGCGCCCTGGTCCCAACTGCCCCTCTGCCTCTCCTTCCCCATTAAAGGGCTCCTGGTCCAACTCTAGCTGCCCAGAGAGTGCCTTGATGGTCTTGGCCATCTGCAACAGTCCTGGGCGGACACAATGACAGGGCAGGGGCCCAGCTCTGCCTCTTCCTACCTGTGCATCCTTGAGCACCTTCTTCACCTCGCTGAGCTGCTTATGGTAATAGCAACAGAGCAGGATCAAAGAAGATGATAGAAGTAAAAGTGGTTTGGAACTTAAAAGGCACCCAGGAAATGTCACCACTTCTCAAACACATGAGATCCAATCACAACCATGCCTTTCTCCCCCCATTGTCTCAGGCACACCCAGCTGCACGAACACCTGCTGTTCTCTGAGTGTGCCACACTCTGCTGTTCCTCCCCCCAGGGACTTTGCACAGACTGCGTCCTGTCTGGAGTGCCTTCTCCCCATTTTTGCACTCTTTGCAAACTCAGCTTTACGGGATGCTGGCTGGGTGACCCTGCAGAGGTGACTATGTCTCTAGACCTCCATCTCTACAAAGTAAGGATAATTCACATTCTACTTCCTAAGGCTGCCGTGCGAATTCAATGAGACAATGCACACAAAGCATTTAGTGCAATCGTTGGCATTGTTATGAGTCTGAAGGAAGGTGGTGGTTTCCCCTTGGGGGGCTAGGAGGATTCTGGGGGCCCCACTTATACAAACAGGGAGGACAGAAGGCGGGTGGGATGGGGCAAGGGATGGGCAGGAGAGACAAGGACTTTGGAGCTGACTGCAGAGGCACGACCTGAACATAGGGCCCGAGTGTCCTGTCTCCTGAGGACACAGATGCACCCCCAAGGGTTGCCTGCCCTGCTTTCTTCAGACATTGGCCATTTGCAGGACGACTGTCTAACTCACCCTCCAGGACTCATCTTGGTCACCCCTCTTTAATGAGGATGGCCCGACCTTTCTCTTTCCCCTACCCGACCTATCACCCAAGACTCCACGCATCTCCTTTCACTGGCCGACTTCCAGGACTCCTTCTCCTGCAAGGCAGCAGCCCTGGACTCTATTTCTGATGTCGAGGCCCAGCGTGGACTGGACATCTCTCAGTGAATCAATGAATGAAATGAGTCCATGAATGACAGAGTCACCAACCCTGGCAGCCCCAGCACAAGGCTCCCCCGACCCTCTCAAGCCACTCCTGCCTCTGCCTGTCCCTCCCGCCCGTGCCCAGCACAGCTGCACCCTACATGGGAGGACGTGTGGGATGGGGCAGGCCGGGCCACTGCACTGCCTATCGCCCCCGGCAGAGGAGCCCTGGCCAGAACGCCGGCTCCGTCGGGCACTGAGAGCTGCTGGAACCCTGCCACCTGCATCCCACCTCTTCTCGCAGCCCCAGCAGAGGGGAGACCTGGCAGTTGTGGGGGTGGTTACCTGGTTGGTTTCGGGGAGAGCTGGGCCCCTTGCCAGGGAAGGGGGAGCAGCATCCCGGCCGTTCTCCCCACCCCAGGTGCACCGTGTCCCCGCCTACCAGGCAGGCTCTTCATCTTGCAGGACCCCTGATATTTAAGGAAATTAAGGTCAGGACTGGCTGCTAAATATTTGTCTAAGATGAACAGAAAAATAGTGCCAGAAAAGGCCTTCAATTTTATGAGCAAATAAATCGTAGGAGGGAGAGCGGGCTGGGGACAGGACGTGGGGAAGTGCACTCAATTATTTAGAGCAATGAGGGCCTCCCCGAATCCGGGCGGACTGTCCGGCTTCCCCTCTTTTAAAAGTATGGCTCCTTCACCTCCTCCTTGGGCCGAGGCAGGGGCCAGATCTCTTGCAGGGTCTTGCCCATCTCAACTGGATCCACAGCCGGTGATTCTAGGCTGCCTCTCTCTGGGCGGCTGCACTTTGGGACCCCCCCAAGTCCAGGGCAGCAGAGCAGAGAGCTTGGCCTCTGGGCTCACCTGGACCGAGTCTGAACCACCGACCAGCTGTGGGGCTTAGCAAGTCTTAACCTCCCCGAGGCTCAGTTTACTCGTGTGTAATGTGGGTGTGAGCTACACTGGTTTCACTTAGTTGTTGTAGCCTGACGTGAGATGCTCGCTGCCCTGCAGGACACACGGGATGTGCCTGTGCTCAGCAGAGACGGCCCCAGAGACCGCCATGTCCTAATGGCCATAACCTGTGAGTGTGGCACCTTGCGTGGCAAGGGCAGGGATCCAGGTTGCAAATGGAATTAACCCCACCAATCAGTTGACCCTAAGATGGGGAGATTGTCCGGGTGGCCCAGGGTGATCACAGGGGTCCCCGTAAGTGGAAGAGGAAGACAGGAGCGTCAGTGTCGGTGTGATGCAAGTGACGTGGCTGCCCTTGCTGGCTTTGAACACTGCATGGCCAGGGGTTGTGGGCAGCCCCCAGAAGCTGGAAAAGTCACAAAAATCTGTTCCCTCCTGCAGCCTCCAGGAAGGACCGCAGTCCTGCCGACACCTCGATGTCAGCCCAGTGAGACCCTTTTCAGGTTTCTGATCACCAGGACAGCAGGGTAATGAATTTGTGTCACGTGAAACCAGTGAGCTGTGGTCATTTGTTACAGCGGCCAATGGACAGCAAATACTAGCATCACTTAATAGTCATTCAAGAAAAATACGTTGATTAAATAAATAAAAAGAACCCTGGCCTGGGCGCCAGGAGTCTTGGTTTCTGGCCCAAGCCCTGTCCCAGACCGACTGTGTTGTCCAGGCAACCCCCCTCTGCTCTCTGACTCGGTTTCCCCATGTGTAACCTGAAGAGCTGGGCGTACAAATGCTCCTCAGGCTTCTTGTCTCCCGACTCGAAAAATGTTCCTGTTATAATTGTCCGCCAGAGGACCTCGTGCCCCCCCCAACTCCCATCCTTTCCACTTGCAATCTGCTCTCTGCTCCCGGCAAGCCTGGGCTGGGACTGGCGGAGCCGGCGGCCCGAGGAGATAGTTAATAAAGGCGGGAGGAGGAGAGTCCATGTGCGCTGACAGCACTATGACAGATTGGCCAGAGCGACAGATTTAATATCCTGCCGTTTTCCTTGCCCAGCCCGGGGGCCGGAATTGATTAAATAAATTAAAGCTCTGCAGCCCGCGAGCCTCTGGGTAAGGTCGTCTGGTCGTCCTGCTGTCACCGTCCGCCTGGGCGGCGTAGCCCGCTGAGGACCAAGTCCTGCGAAGCGCGGGCGCCTCGCCCTCTCTGTTCCGGTCACACCGGGATGCGGATGGACCCCGAGCCAGGTGGGAAATGTGCGATGGGTGGGAAGAGGGGGAGGAGGTGGGGAGGACAAGGAGCAGAGGTAGGTGGGACCCTTGGAGCACCAGGCATGGGGTTGCAGCGGTACGTTTGCGGCGTGGCGCCTGCTGAGTGCCCAGGCTGGGCGGAGCCAGGGAGCAACCGGCACAGGCCCAGGACGGCAGAGGGAGAAGGGGCTTGCCCAGGGGAATGTGTGGCCAACAAGAGCTGAGCCCCGTATTCCTGTCCCTGGTCCGCTGTGCCCCTTCGCTGGCACCGGCTAGGCGGGTGTTGCCCTCCCCAGCCCACTCCTCTCCCATGACCAGCTCGGGGAGGGCTCCTGAGCTTGGTGGGTCAGGGGGTGGCTCGGGTGTCACAAATGACAGTGAAATGCACCCTAAGTCTCAGCCGAAATGATTTCTGTTTGGGACTGTCCGTGTCCCAGCTCCCCGTCCTGGGTGCAGAGCTGAGAGCATCGAGTAAGGCCACAGAGCATCAGTGCCCCCGCCCCGCACTCCCCAGGGCCTTGGCGTTTGAGTCTCTTGGCCGGTTACAACGGCCAGGGGTATCTTTTGGTCATTTTCTTTCCTTAGCACTCAGCATTATCATCCCAGTTGAGTTGATTCCCACTTCACAGATGAGGAAACTGAGGCCAGAAAAGGGGAGCAGCTTGCACCAGGTCATGATCGCAGCCTGAACTGGAGCCTGGGATGACCGTCTGTCTCCCCTACGAAAGCTCATTCCTGTCAGAGGAAGCACAGGAGCCCCGGGGGCTGGGCCAGGCGGGGATGACAGTGGGCAGGGCAGGCTGGGATGCAGTGATGAATTTGGCTCTGCATCCAGGGGCAGAATCTGAGAAACAGGACTCAGAGACCCCCACCCCCTGCACCAACCCTCCTTCCGTGCTAGGCCAAGACGTCACCAGCTCCCTTTAGCTCACGTTGACCGGCAGCGCGTTGGCCAACAGAACAGGCTCTGGAGTCGGATGGACCAGGGTTCAAGTCCCAGCTTTCCCACTGACCCTGGCCCCATCGGCAAGCCCTCAGCTTTTCAGAGCCTCGGTTTCCCCATCTGTAAGATGGTGATGATGAGGACACCGACTCCATGGGGAATGACCTGTCCAGGGCCTTACTGCAAGTGACGGAGCTGGGGTTTGAACTCGGGTCTGCCCACTGCCTGCCTGAGCCAGAGATGCCTTCGACGTCCAGGGAAGGCACATAAACCACATCCAGTGCCCACACAGGCCACTAGGGTGGATGCCCCACGAGGGTCAGTTGTGTGTGGATTTGCGGCGGTGCCCCCTTGCCCTGGGCTGTTGTCTGAGATTCAGTCCATGAATTCATTCAGCACAGACTTTGAGATGCTGGGGGAGCCAGCCTTCCCTTCTTTAGGAGGATTTTGGTCAGCAGCTCCCAGGCACCCGGCCCCGGCCACTGAACTCTCCGAGCTTCCGAGAACGGCAGGGAGGTGCGGGGCTGACGGGCAGGCTGCGCGGGGCTTGCTTCCCTGCCTTCAGCCCACGGTGCGCCTGCCCTGCTCAGGGGCTGAGGCCGGCCACGGTTCGGTTCGGTCACTGCATCTGGAGCCAGTCCCTCGGTCTCCCCAGGCCCCGATGTTCTCTGCTGCACTTGGGCTGGGATGCGCGGAGGGGAGAGACAGGCGCGTGCGGGGTGAGCCGCAAGCACAGCGTGGCGCTCAGTGGTCAGCCTCTGCCTGCTCCTCGCCGCAGCCCGTGGGGCAGCACCTCACCCCGCACTGAACGCTTGCTGCAGTTTAGCTCCTTGCCAGGGCACATCAAGCAGGTGCCCTGTGGGCAGAAGGATCCTGGAGGGAGGGCAAATCAGGACAAGGTGCCATGGCAGGGCCTGGGGGCGGCTGGGAGGACCAATGGTGGGCACCTGAGGAGGGTGGGGGTCTCTGTGTCCCCTTTTTCAGATCCTGCTCTTAAGTCCAGAGCCAAATTTATCATCAGCATTGCCCCCCAGCCCACCTCTGCCCTGGGGTCACCCCTGCCCAGTCCCAGCCCTGGGACAGCCAGCTCTTCCCTTTTGTACCTCCTTCTCCTCCAAGTGCACCTCCCAAAACCAGCCTTCCAGGCATTCAAGATGAGGCCACCCGCTGTCTCGGGAAGGGACAGCAACAGCAATAACAGTAGCTCCCGCCCCCGGGCACTCACGGCCAAGCAGGCACAGTGCTAGGTGCTTTGGACCATCAACTCGTGTAATTCTCACACCCCCCCCAAAGTGGTCGATGTGAAGTTTGCTGCCAGTTTACGGAGGAGGAAACTGAGGCTCGGAGAGGAGTCTCTCTTTGCGACAGAGCCAGAGATTCGCACCCAGGCCCGCCTGGCTCCAGGGCTGGGCCCCATCACCTGGGTGGGGACTTCGCTCCACTCCTCCGACGCCAGCCCTCTTTGCCAGCCCCACCAGTGATGTCTTCGTGATCTTCCCTCCCCCACAACCACCCCTCCCTGCCCCAGCCCAGGCTCTCGGCCCGGGAGAGGTTCGGCCCCCTGGCGGCGAGTCCTGGGTTTCTCAGCCTCCTGGCCAAGGGCCTGCAGCTGGGGCTCATCAGCCTGCCAGCACAGCCCTGCTGAGTTACGGCCCCATCCATTCCTCTGGCGGATTAGTCCACGGGTGTTTTTCTTGGGTCTTTCTTTCCCGGAGATAAACTGAGAAAACTCACAGTCTGCAGGGTGAGGTGGGGTGGGGAGGCTTTGCAGGCCTGCGGAGACCACCCGGGCACTGTGGGGTCAGGCCTGGGGGTGGGGGTGGATGCAACCATGGGGCACAGGGCGGCGGGGGAAGGACCCCAGTCCTGCATCTGCTTCCAGTAAAGCGTCCCCGGCAGGGTGTGTGGGCCCCTCTGAGACAACAGGCAATAGCTCTAGGTGTGCCCCAGCCTCGGTATTCCTATTTCCTCATTTAACCCTCCTTCAAACCCTGCACCCCAGAAATGATCCCATTTTATAGAGGAGGAAACTAAGTCTAGCAGGGCTGCCTCGCCAGGGCCTCACAGCTGAGAAGAGGGCAGAGCTGGGCCCCTAACCCAGGCCTCCCGGCTTGAGGTCTCAGCTCTCCGCCCCTTTCCCACAGGGAGAGGAAACCTGAGTTCTGCTCATGGGGTTATCTCGCTCTCCCCTCCTCCCCACCCAGACCCCTCTTCGAGGCCAAACTCGGTTGCAGATGGGGATACAAGTGTCCAGACTATTTCTGCCTGGGTCTCCCGGCTCAACACAGCCACTCGGCCGTTAGCCCATCTGTGCTGAGGAGGGGCTGCCACCATTGCAGCGAGCAGGGCAGAAACCTCACCAGTGCAGTGAGATCCACCAGCCCAGCAGAAGCTGGGAGACGTGGAAGCTTCCGGAAACCAGTCTCTGGGAAGTCGGCTTCAGCCTCCTCTGCACAGCACACACCTGACCCATCCACAACCCCTGCTCAAACCCTTTCTCCTTTCTCTAAACACAGAAGCACAAAATGCCAAGACCCACCTTGAGAGCTCTCCCAAGTGAGTGGGTTGGGGAGGGGGGTCTCCCGTGATACTCGGCCAAGGGGTCAAAGGTCAGAGACTGTCGTGAACTTCCAGAGTGTGAGGCACAGGACCCCAGTACTCATGGGAGACGTATTAGGAGCAAGATCCCTACGTACGGGGGTCAGGATGACCCAGCAGAGCCACTTACTGGCTCACAGACCTCTCAGACACCCCGTGACCCGTGGGCATCGACCCCAGTCCCTGGGCCACCCTGTGTCTGCCTCATAAGCCACCAGCCCCAGGGATCTGTCTGACTCCTCTTCCCTGGTCCTAATCCTGCAGGTGCTCAGGATTCATTGCTGACAATAATTAGGTCTCGCAAGGATAAAACTCAGACGCGTCCGAAGCCTTCAGGGACAGTATTAGCACGCTAACTCTGTTTGTGGCTTAAATATTCATGTCAGAGTGTAATTACTACCCCTTCTGTTGAAGGCGGTGGTTTGGAAAGAGTTCCAGCCTGGCAAATGCGATCTATCCGTCCTGATGGCAACGTGCAGAGGGGGGAATTTGGCACTCTGGAGAGTTCTGGAGCATTTAGAACTCAGGGCATTTAGAACAGTGATTACAAATTTGCAGCCTGTAGGCCCAATCTGGCCTGCATACCTGTTTTAAAATGTTGATCTGCAACATGCTTAAACAAAAAGAATAAGTGTGTCTAAAAGCCCAGATTTATCATTTCTTTTGAACTACAGGGTGTGTGCTGCCATGGGGCCCAGGAGCGGTGGGGGAAGGGCCATAGTCCTTTGCTTTGCTTCTAGAAAAATGTCTTTGGCAGTGCATGTGGGGCCCTTAGAGAGACAAAATTTGGCCACGCCAGACCACAATCCCACAGGGTAACAGTGGGCTGGACTGGTAGCTGTCCCCTGGAGACATGCATTCCCTTCCAGTTTACCACAGTCCTCACCATTTTCTATTGTGCCCCATCCAGCCCATTCTGCCCATTTGCTTCATCTGTCAGGGCCCGGTAGCCATTTGAGTTCGGAGCTCCTGGTTTAGAATTTGGAAAGCTTAGAAATGAAGGAGGTTAGAACTGCCGAGCTAAGAACTAGGACCCAGGTGCCCTAGAAAGGGATCCAGGAGAAGGGTCATGTCTGGGCAAGGGGTGGCTCCTTCCCTCATTCCCCTGGCCTGTCTGCGTACTGACCTCCTTGGCGAGGCCTTGGGCCAACACCAAAAAGCACACTCGTTCCAGAAATCAAGCCTCCCCTCCAGAGGCTGCCTGGAGAGAGGGGTTAGGATCAGGAGTCTTGGGTATGGCTGGGCATTTTCATAGGTCATTCTGTTCCCGACTTGCCACCACCAGCATCATCCCAAAGCCTCCTGCCTGCAGCCTGGAGTGGCAGCCATGGCCTCTGGATCAGGGCAGCGGTTGGGTACCCTGGACTTCTGCTCATCTGGACAGACGTGTCTGTTTGGCTCTGTGTCTCCTCTGACTCAGGGCCCAGGCCATGCAAATGGGGGTGGTTTGTCCAACGCTGTCCTCAGAAAGGGGCCCCAGCATGGTGCCATCTACAGAAGGGGCTTAATTCCAGTGCAGTAGAGAAAAGCTCTGGAGCTGCAGTGAGAGCATGAAGCGAGTCCCTGCGTCTCCGTCTACCCGCTGCAGGAGCTCAGGCAGATTAGCTTTCCTGAGCTGCCTCCCTAATCTGTAAACGGGAGAGACGGTGCCAGCTTCACGGGGGGTTGGAAGGAAGGGATGAAGCCCCAGGCCCAGCATTCGGCTCAGTACCAGTGCTCAGCAGAGGCTGAGCAGGATCCCCTGAGCTAAAGTCAGAAGGATAAAGGTGTGTGTGAACCCGAGAAATCCCAGAGTGGGGCAGGGGTGAGGGGCGGGGAGAGGAGGGCGGGACAGGATGGCAGGGGGGTCCTGGACAGGCCCCGAGGAGTCAGGTTCACAGCAAGACACCCGTGGTTGCCAGGGACAGAAACCCACCTGCGCTCATTTGCACAAAAAGGGGACTTCATTATAGTTTTAACAGTTCTTCATGGGACCGAGGGCAGGAGGGGTGGGGTGGAGGCCGAGTGGGCAGACGGCAGGACTGTGGCTGCCCCTGGCTCTGGATTTCTGTCCTTTACTCAGACCTGCTGTGTGCATCGGCCTCTCTCTCCCATTCCCCGTCACTGGGCCTTCGTGCTCCTTCCGTCCGTCAGTCTCTCCGTCTCTCCGTGTCTGTCTCCCCGTCCATCTCTCTCCATCCCTCTCTGTCTTATGTTCTCCTACCCTTCGACCACAGGGCTCCCTCTTCTCTGGCGGTCACAGGTCCCCTCGGCCTCCTCCCCTCTGCACACCAGCTTCCCCTTTGTCCCATGTAGAGGGTCAGCTTTGCACCCGTCCTCAGCAGAATCACCTGGGGCCCGACTCCCAAGCCCTGTAAGGAGGCCGCAGGGCCCAGCCTGCACCGGCCCCCACACTGCTGGTCCGGCTCACCTCGGTGGCTGGGCAGAACGCGACACAAGGACTGAGCACTCGAGTGATGGCACAGTTCTCAGAGCAGAGGGGCTGGGCTGGACCAACCCCGGCTGCAGCTTTGGCTGGGAGTGCCCCTACCATCTTGGGGGTACCTTAGGGCCAGCTGTCCAGCCCTAAGGGGGCACTCAAGGCAAGAGAGACTATAACCCCCCCTTCCCAGGGGCATAAACACGAGTCCTGTCATGGCCCGATGCGGCCCAGACAGGCAGGACGGCAGAGGGGAAGGTGGGGAGCGGCCAGGCAAACGGCAGGGCTCATGCCCCGTGCACAGCTCGGCGAGCGTTTGCTGAATGGCTGCGTGAGCGAGAGGCGAGTGCGGGGCACAGTTGCAGATTTTAACAGAGCCCAGACACGGAGGAGCGTGGGGAAGGGAACGCGAGGCAGAGGAGATGAAGAGGGAGGCCGAGGGGCTGGCCGGGTGTGCCAAGGAGGCAGAGAGAGGAAAAGAGGGTAGAGGAGATGGGGAAGGAGAGAATGTAATTCATTGCACTTCATCTCTGTTCATTTTGGGCAAATAGAGCAGAAACTGCAGACCAAGGAAGGAGGAAACAGGGCATGAAATTGCACCGTGCCTTGGAACAGCTCTGCCAGCCCGGCGTCGGGGCCAATGACCCACTGGGTCAGCCCGACCCGCCCAGCACTGGGGGTGGGCACTCCAGCTCCGGGTGCCTGGTTCCGGCCCCAGGAAGCTTCTCTCAAGTTCGCCCACCTCCTGTGGCCCGAGTGGCTGCAGAGCCGGAGGCTGCTGGGAAGCTGCAGCCAAAGGTGCCCCAAGGAGCCCGGGAAGGGACCTCCATTAGACATCAGAGAAAATCCCTGGGAATTTAAGGGATTTGGTGAATTAATACCACCTGGATTTAGATGATCAAAAGCATTTCTTGAGGCAGCTATATGGAAGCCACTGGAGGCTTCTGGCTGGATAAGGGCTGCAGGAAACCTTCCTTCCCTCCGCAGGAGCTTAGTGGGGTGGGGTGGAAGGGGGTTGGGCTAGTCAGTGGTCTCTAAGAGGACACAGAGATCTACAGACATGAACGGGCCCCCTTGCTGGGACTCTGCCCACCAGCACCAGGGAGAGGGGTGCTGGGAATAAGAATGAGACCCCTGCGGACAAACCTCAGGGTGCCCAGCTCCCCCCAGTCCCATGGGCCCTCCTCTGAGGCAGGATGGAGGGGCGGGCTGATGGGAGGGCCCCAAGAACCTGTCTCCTCCTAACCAGATTTGGGCCTAGATAAATGCCCTGTAGGGTCCCCAGCCCAAGGGTCTGACCCCTCTGATCCCACGTAATCCCCCCGCAGGTTAACCTTCCTCCAGCGCAGCTCCAGCGCCAGTGCCCCCCGTCCTGTTGGGCCCCCTGGGCTTTGGCATAAATCACGTCAACCTAGGTAGCAAGTGCCACCATGTATCGAGTACTTATTACCTCCCAGACACTGTGCCTGGGGCGGTGCGCATTTGCCCACAATGCCGCCAGCTCCTCACGATAACTCACATGTAATTGCCACCTTCATTCCAAAGACAAGAACTCTGAGACACAGAGATGTCAAGAAAGTTGCCCAAGGCTACACAGTAGAAAGAGACATTGAACCCAAGAATGGAAGCCAGGCCTGCTCCTGAGTCAATGCCTCTCCCCTGGGCTGGTGGGCGTGTGGGTGGAAGAGTTGGCCCATGCTGGTGAGGTGCACTCATGCAGCGAGTGATGGGTTGGCGAGTGGGGGATGGGCGGATGGATTTGGGGTTGGGTTAGGCTGGTGGCTTGGGTGGGTGGGTTGGTTTGGCAGTTCGAGTGTTGTATGGAAAGGCGGTTGGGCGACGGGTTGGTGCGCCGGTTTGCGGATGGGAAGGGTGGATTAGGGCGGGATAGTTGGGCGGACGCCAGACTCACCGGCCCCAGAGCGAGGCACTCATTTCCAACCTCAGATCTTGCCTTTGCCATTCTCCCTGCCGAGAGCTCCCTCCCCTTCTTCCTGTCCCTTAAATCCTCCCTCAGGGCTGAGCCCAAATTCTGTGCCACCTTCTCATGCCACCACGGCAAAGAGCAAGTTCATCTCTGTGAGAGCATAAGCTGTTCCCGTTGGTACCGCTGCCCTTACGCCCATGGCCTGCTGGCTCTGGCCGTGGTCACTTCTACCTACCAAGTGAGCCTGGAAGCTCTTGGGGGCAGGCATCGTGCCACGTTCATCTCAGAATGTGCAATGGTGCCTTCCCGGTGCCAAGTACGTGGCACGCTGGCAAGTATCTGGCCAGGAGAAGGAAACACCAGGAGCTCCTACCCAGTCATTCCCTGCCACCTCCCCTGTACCCTTCAGAGGTCAGTCCCCACGACACAGTAGTGTGAGGACTCTTGGGCCGCAGCCTCAACACTGCCCTGTGCGCCCCTTCCAGGTTCCTGCTCCACAGGGCATCAGCAGCCATGTGGCTCCAAGCTGCAGAAAGTGAGTTTCTGACAGTCTGAGGGTGCTCGAGCTGCAAAGGCTATGCAGGTCAGCACGGGGCAGGCCACAGCCCCAAGGGCTGATCCAAGAAGCTTCTAGCAGCCCTGAGACCAGTGTGGAGAGTTCTAGGTCAGAGTTTCTGGCAGCCTTCCACAAGGCCAGTGTTACCCTTCCTGGCTGGCTGGAGCCCCTGGGTCTTCCCTCTCCTCTGCCAGTGACATTCAAGCACTGCCCCCTCTCCCACACTGCCACTGTGGCCCTCCTGTTTGTTTACCTCGTGCAGGGACAGTGCAGGGGCACTGGAAAGAGAACCAGCCTCCCCCACTCCCTCCCCCCCCCAAGGCAAATACTTTCCCAGCTAATTGGTATTTGCATGGCAAATCCCGGGTAAAGAGGTGATCATTTGCATGTTCTAAGGGTAATGATATTTGATGTTGTCAACTTATTACAACCTTAATCACCACTCAATTTCCTGCTTTCCAAGCTCCCAATCAGCTGCCACCCAAAATAACCACCTCATTGAGACTCGTGCAGGGCCCCACGTGGGGACCCCTGAGCTGAGCAGGCTGAGACATCCTGGCCCTGCCCTGGCGCTCCTCTGCTTCTTCCTCCCCCTCCCTCCTCTTCCCTCTCCTTCTCTCTCCTCCCTCATCCCCCTCCTTTTCCTTCCTCCTCCTCTTGCCTCTTCTCTCCCTTCTCCTCTGCCTCCTCCTTCCTCCTTCCACTCTCTTCCCTTCTTCTCTTCCTCTCCCTCCTCCCTTCCTTCCTCCTCCTTGCTCATCCCTTCCCCTGCGCCATGGCCCCGCAGTGCAGGGAGCCCCCACTCTGCGAACTCCACTTGTTCTTGGAGGGGAGCAAGACTGAGAAGCCGGTCCTAGTGCAAGGACAGAAAGATCACGTCCTACGCAATGGGGCAAACATCTCATTGGGCTATTTGCTTCTGGAAGCAAGAGGGGAGCTTCTCTCCAAGGCTGCACTGGCACCCGACCAGATCCCTTTAAAAAAAAGAGAATGATTGCAAGGAATAATGAAGAATAGCTAGTATTTGACAGGGACTCCCAGTGCCAGACACCGTGCGCAGCACCTGGGTCAGCGAGCTGCCCCGGCTCGTCTCAGAGTAAAGCCAAGGACCTTACCAAGACCTCAGAGGCACCGCTGGTTTGCCCTCAACTCTCGTGATGTCCCACACTCCGGCTCTGGCACTGACCTCGCACCCTGGCCATGCCCCTGCAGGTGTGCGCCGGCCGTGCCCTCTGGCTGGAAGACTCCTCCCTCAGATGTCCGTGTCCGAATAGTGGAAACTCACAACCACCACAGAGGTTGTTGTGAACATACCACTGGCAGTATGTTCATCTGACAGATGAGGAAACTGAGGCAGAATGAGGTTTGGTAACTCCGCAGGGCCACACAGCTGTCGTCGGATGTCGGGCCCAGGATCTGAACTCAATCTGCCTGAGCCCAAAGCTACCCACAGTTGCACGCGTGGGCCCCACCCTGTCTGGTATCAAGCTGTGCGGCGTTCGGCCAGACGGGCCTGGGCGTGGATGCAGACTCACTCGCCAACACCGGGAGCTGAGCACCTGCCAAGTCTCTCCCGGCCTTGGTTTACTCTCGACCCTAGGGCACCTGCCTCCCAGGGCTGGGTGAGGACTCGGGGAGCCAGTGACTGTGTCCTACTTTGCATGGCGTCTACACGGACCGAGTGCGCAGGGTGCTGCCTGCTCCTCTGACCTTTCCTAAGAAGTCTCTCATAAGTGCCTCCCAGTGTTTCGAGTGTGGCAGGACCACCAGCTGGTCTGTCTCCTGGGTGGGTCATGGGGAGCCCCTGTTCCAGGGCCATGGGGCTGGTTTGGCCGAGTCAGCAGGGACTGAACCCAGGGTCGAGGCCCCAGTTTTGTCCCCATCTGCGGTGAGGTGTGCCCTGGGTGGTCTGCTCCTGGTAGCCCTTAAGTTCCCAAGTTGCACAGAAATTGCTTCTTGTTATGAATCTGGCAAACATACGATGTCACCATGGTGCACACTGCGTAGCGCCTGCTTGGTGGGAGAGAGCAGGGACACACCGGGAGGGGCAGTGTGAGGGGGCGCCATGATCGGGGGCTCTAGGGAGGGGAAGGGGGCAGGCTGAACCCGCTGCCTTCCTCTCTCAGGCAGCCAGGTCCTTCCCCTTCCTTGAGCCCCTCCAACATGGGCAGCAGGAGGGGGCTCGCCGCTCCCAATCTTAAGAGGGTTTATGTTGACCCTCAACTGAACCTCAGACTGGATCTTTCAAGAGCCCAGGAAGTGGGGGTGAGCGAGGGGACCTGTGCGTGTGCAGATGTGCAGACAAGCCCCTGCCTGGAGGCTGGGGAGAGCCAGTGGTCTGCAAGCTCCCACTGATGGCGATCACCACAGTCAGACCTGGGTGACAGGGCCCTTCTCTGCTGCTAACCACAGCTGCAAAGACGACAGGGACCCCCCAGCTGCTGCTTCCTCAGTCAGGTCCCCTCCCAGCCTTAGCCCCGTGCCAGAAGCATCCTCTCCCCAGACACACCTTGGGGAGCTGCAGCCTCTAATCAGCTTCATGGAGCAATCAATGCCCTCATTTTTTGCTTCTAAATGGCCAAGGAAGGTGATCGTTAAATACTCGTGTAGTAATTGGACAAATCACAGCCTTCTAGACCGTCT
Source organism: Lepilemur ruficaudatus (assembly GCA_963574885.1). Classification (NCBI taxonomy): domain Eukaryota; kingdom Metazoa; phylum Chordata; class Mammalia; order Primates; family Lepilemuridae; genus Lepilemur; species Lepilemur ruficaudatus. The sequence continues at coordinate 67,314 of CAUYRT010053793.1, forward strand.
GGAGGAGGGGACTTGGGCTGCACGGAGCCCTGCTTGTTCCTGGTAGATTTCTGGGGCTGAATAACGAATCACCTTCAGCTCGCCTATGGGGAGTGTGGCGGGCGAGGCGGCTTGTGCTTCTGAGGAGAGGCAGGGAAACAGTCCCCGTGCCAAGAGGGTTTCCCGGGAAAGCACTTTGAAGGAAGGAGGTTGTCGGGGGGGAGTTTGGGGGACCAGCTCGGAACCAATGAATTAAACATTTGCTGAGCTCTTTCGAAGCAGCTGTTACCAAAGAGGGGAAATGCTTTAATTAATAAAGCACAGTCAGGGAGAGGGAGCTGTTTTCCAAAGCACCCCGGGGCTCCGAGAGCAAGATAAACAGAGCAGAAGCCCGACACCCCCGCGGGCCCCTGCCAGGAGGGGCAGATGCTCCTCTCCCAGGGTCTGGGGCGAGATGGCTGCTCAGGTGCCCACCCAGCCCCGAAGAGGTGGGGGATGTCCTTTACTGGCACAAGCCTAGCCCAGAGCCGAGGCCACCTGCCCTGTGCGAGACCCAGGGGATATGACAGAAGGAGCTCTAAATCAGGAGTCCAGGGCTGGCACTCTGTTTTCAGTTCTAGTTGCAGTGTGAACTTGGGTGAATCATTTCCACTCTCTGACCCTGATTTCCTCATCCATGGTTCTCAGACTGGGTTGTGGGGAGCCATCGGGTCCCTTGAAGGTATCCCAGGGATGACTCTGGTGGTGGGGATACAGGCAGGTGGGGCTCTGGGCCCCAAATCCAGTTCAGCCAGAGCAGCTTTGCTTTCATCTGCCAATATGCCAGGCGTTGTGTAAGATGTCCTTTGAAGAAAGAACACTATGGGTTTTTTTAAAAAAAATTGAAAACCATCGGCTTAGATGATGTCTCCTGTCTCCTTAGGAACCTGGGCCTTGAAAGTGCACAATTCCCGGTTGGCCAGTCAGCCAAGCTCAATCGTGACCAAGCACCTAGCCCATGCCAGTGCTGGGGGCTGCCAGGGAGAGAATAGGAAAGTTCTATCTCCTTTCTAGGGGGTTTCCAATCTAATCCTGGTGTGGCAGATATGTGACACGCATACCTTTGTTCCTGACTTGATGCCCATTGCAGGCATTACTAATTGATCACAGAGGTCAACTATGCCCTCAAACCCTTCCTCAGCCTAGTGCTCGGGGCAGCCACCACCAATCAATCGGCCCCAGTACATGAAACGAAACCTCTCCCTGCCACCCACACCTGCTCTGACAAACAAGTTTCCCAAAGCACAGTGGGCTGCCTCGCGTGGGAGTCAGAATCCTATTTCTGTTTATTCATTTATTCAATGGGCATTTATTGAGCACTTACTATATGCCAGGCACTGGTCTAGGGGTCCAGCAGTTCTTGTGGATCTTACAGCAGCAAAAGGGGTGGACAGTAAACGTGTAAACAAATTAAAAAGCAAAACGTCTCTGAAAATGATGCAGAGGATTAAAGCAGAGTGAGAGCAGAGGAAAGGACAGCCTGGTCTACTGCTGTGCACAGGCAGGTGGCCCAGAAGGAGACACCTGCAAACGGAGAGGGAGGTGGGGAAAGGGCATTCTAGACAGAGGTTCCCAACAGCCAGTACAAAGGTCCTGAAGCAGGTGTGTTCAAGGAGCAGCAAGGAGGCCCCCAGGGCTGGGGACAGGGAGGAAAAGGAGGTGGAGGGTGAGGGGGAAGAGACAGACTGGTCGAATCTCACGGGCACTCTGGACCATCATTAGGAGCTTATTTGAGCCTGAGCACAGTGGAAGCCATCGCAGGGGACTGGCAGGTCTGATCCTTCAGCAGCAGCTGGACAGTCCCCTGCTGGGCCGTGACAGAGAAGGTTTCTCCCAGAGGAAAGAGCTGTGACGGGGAGCCCGGCGCTGAGATCCTGTATTCTTGCCGGCCTCCGGTCAAACGCCGGAGAAGGCTGACCCTCAGCGTGTTGCCACGTCCGTTCCCAGCAATTCCCCGTTTCATTTTAAGGCTTCGTGTGGCCCCCACTTTGATGCCACAACTCGGCCAACCCTGCTAGGTCCTCAATGCCCACATCCTTTCCAACTCTCGCCCATCAAGCCGCCCCGTCCCGGTCCCGTCTCCCTCCTCTTCTGTCCAGCCCGCTATCTATGCTAATGTCCACCTGGGTGGATTCCAATTGCATAACGGGTCACCTGCCCCAGGTCATTCACAGGGTCGGGAGGGAGGGGACCAGGGGAGAGGGCTCCTTCACCTGAGGAGCTGTGACCAGGAGGTCAAGGGATCGGGAAGCAAATACAGCAGATCGCAAATAACTTCTCAAATGGCTCAGTCTACGTGTGCGACACGCTGCGGATCTAAACCCATCCGTCCCCAGACCCTGACACACACCACCAGGCGCTCGCCAGCTCCTCCTTCATACCCAAGGGACACAAGCTGAAGAAAGGCGCCCCCACACGCACTCACAGTTGCCCGCAGGTTGAATGAATACTGTGACCCGCCCGTCTACATAAGACCGTTTTCGGGGGTATGAAGGTGCTGTTTTGATTCGTAGAGGATGAGTTTACACCTGCGTGTTGGGTGGACGCCTGGTCGCTGCTGTCACATCGAATGTTCTCAATCAACGAGTGAGACAGCGTGGCTGACGCCTTGTGGGACGCCGCGGGCCAGTTGGCCATCGCGTCGAGGATGCTGCGCGGCTGACGTTGGTGATGTGCTGCTGGGCGGAGGGGAGGAGCCCACGCTTGCAGAAACGCGAAGACAGAGGCCTGCGACCCACAGCACACGACAGTGAAAGGCAAATTAAATGTTTCCTTCGGGCTCACACCTTTTCTCAATATTCTACCATGAACCTGTGTCACCTACACCAAATTGTATAAACGAGGGGCCTCCAGGTGGAGGAGACGGGGAGACATGGGGTCCAGGGGAGGATGCTGTTCATCCTTCCTCGAGCCCTGCGGGGGCAGCGGAAATGGGGTCCCTGGGGCCTGCGGGCCCCGCCCTAGTTCTGGAGCTGGACCCAGGAAGGGGAACAGCCGTGGGGTCCAAGGCCACAGGGTAGCTCGAGGAGGGGCTCAGAGACAGCCCGAGGGGGCAGGAGACGCTCCAGCCACCGTGGGGACCTGGCAGACAGACTCCCCCAGCCCTGTCTGCCCCAGCATCAATCTCTCCCACACTCCGACTGGCCTTCTTGGGGCATAAAAGCTTTGGCTCAGATGACAAAAAAAAAAGCCCCTGTGTTCTCACTCCAGCCTGGGGAATGAAAGTGTGTATAGAACAGCTTCCTCTCGGCAGTGCCGACTCTTCACGCCTTCAAGGCTCTTTATTTCACTGCGCTGGCAAATCTCTCCCGACAATCACTGCCTTTGACGAGCCCCGGCTGCAGCGGGCGGCGAGTCCTTCACATCCTGCCTGTGGGGACACAGGGCCTGGCCTCCCTCGGGGCAGGACGGATGATGGGAGACAGTGGGGAAGCTGCCTGTGACGCCCAGGCCCCTGCCTGCTGCCAAAAGACAGACCACCTGCTGCTGCCAAGAAGCCAGGTGGGGTCGTGGACTTTATTCCCTGAGACAGATTCGGAGCCTGAGGGTGTCTGGGGAGAAAGAGTCGCCTGGGATCCCTGTCCAGTGTCTCCCAGGGTCCGGAGTCCGGTCTGGCTCTCGACCCCTGGCCCCAGGTGCCTCAGGTGAATGGACCTGCTTTACCGTCACGGGCACCAATGTTGGACACGGGCCTGGGAGGGAGTGGAGAAAGTGTCCCCCGTGAGCAGCTTTGGGGAACACCATTGCTAGGCTGCAGCCATCTGCTCTCTTCTCCCCGGGGTCTGGAACAGGCTCCCAGCAGCCTCTGTGAGCTGCTGGAGATGGTCCCTGGGGAGCTGGGTGCAGCTGGCAGCCAGTGACAGGGCCAGGTTGGAACTGCAGGTGGCAGAGGGAACAACAGATGATGCAGTGATTTTTGCATTTGTGAGTAAGAGGTTCTGCCCTTAATGAATGGCATACCCTTCAACCTGTTGTCCCCGGCTCTGCAGGCCAACGGTCATTAGAGGGGCATCGTGCCCTGTGATGCAGAGTTCCAAGCCATCATGGGCCTCCTGCCAACCCAGGCAGAGGGAACACTTCCACAGTGGCCTGGGCCACTGGCCCAGGGGCCAGCAAAGCCTGAGGGTCCAGGCTGGTCAGTGGCCAGCCACCCTCCCCCCCCCACCGCAGTGGGGACACCATCAGGTGGTTCTGCTGCTTCCCAGGAGGGCTTGCTGAGGAGTCACCTTGGCAACACCCCTTTCCCCCTCCTGTATCAAGGGCAGGGGCTCGTCCTGGACCCAGGACCCTTTCATGGGGGCACACACATATTACAGACCCAGGACTTCCATCTTGGCCAGCACTAGAGCCACCCTGAGCCACCGTCTCAGACTCAGGGCAGAAGTGAGTCATTCATTCATTCAACAAATCTTCGCTGAGCGCCCACAATATGCCAGGCGTTAGGGATACAGTGGGAGCGAGACAGACAGGACAGCTGCCCTCCCGGGGCACGTCTCATTTCCCTCTGAGGACCCTGCTCTGCCTCAGCACCTGGCACACAGCAGGTGCTCCCAGCAGTTTTGCTCAAGAAGATGAAAGCCCATCTGTCCGCCCTCGGCCAGGTGCTGTCTTCTCCCTGGAGCCTCCTCCGCAGGAGAGAGGAGCTCAGGGGACACCAAGAGCGCCTCCTGCACCCCACAAGTGGGCTCCGAGGGCGCAGGCGCATGCTAACTTGGCCACTGTTGCCGTCCCTGCACGGCACAGCGCCTTGCCCATCACTCGTGTCTGCAGCAAATGGTTTCTGAGCCCCGACTACGTGTTCGGCATGATTTCAGACACAGGGATATAGACCAATGAACAAAATAGACCAAGTCCCTGCCCTCGTGGGGGCTCATTCTACTGGGGAGGGGCAACGATCAACAAAGAAATAGGTGAAATGATGCGGGTTAAAGGCAGTAGGTGCTAAAGAGAAAACTAAAGCAGGCAAGGGAGGGGCTGCAAAAGGGTGTTCGACAGAGCTCGACGGGGTGGCCAGGAAGTCCTCGCTGAGCAAGTGACATGTGAGCAAGGACTCGGGCTGTGGGTTCATCTGAAGGAAGAGGGTAGCCGAGGCCGTGCTGTTTAGGGAACTGCGTGGATTGAGCAAGTGAGGGGAGAGAGGGGCAGGAGGGGCAGAATCTCTATGAGGCTCCAGGGGGAGGCAAGACCAGGACTCCAACTCGGGACCTCCATGGATCACAAAGAACAAATGCACACCTGCAGGGTATCCTGGAAGTTACCTGCCAGAGCAGACGGAACCTGGGAGGCTTCAAAAGCAGGGGGGCTGGCCAAGTGTGGGTGGAGGGGTGTCTACTTCAAGCACAGGGGACTTAATTCTTGGATAGCTGTGCGGGGTGGGGGACAGGCATGTGGACTCAGAAGGGGCAGGTGAGGACCAGCTCAGACAGCGCCCTCTCGTCCAGCCCCACCCACCAACTGATCGCCTTGGCTCTGGCCCAAACCTTCTCTACCTCCACCAGGCCCAGGCCCCAGGGCCCTTGGACGAAGACCAGCAGCAAGCCCGGAGCCACCTGGGCCCTGGTGCCTCCCGCCTTCTCCGCCTCCTCTGGATTAACGTTATCAGCACGGCCTGAGCAAAATTAGCCACATGCTGGCAGCTTATTTTTAATTGTTTCCAAATATACGCGTCCTAATTGTTATGCAGTTCTAAATAGGAAGTGATGGCAGGAGCGGAGAGATGGTTTCAGTGACACCGGGAATGAGGGATTACACGTTCTCAGCAGCTGCCTCGGGACCCCGGCCCCCGCCTTCTCACCTGGTGTTTTGTCTCCTCTCGTAGTAGCTGTTCCTAATAACTACATCAGGCCAGAGAGTGGAGCAGGGAGCTGACACCTTCCATAAAACAACCGTGGAGATCGGGCCCTGGGGAGGCCCGGCTGATGGGCGGAAGAGAAATGGAACATGGCGTGCAGGCGGCGGTGAGTCCAGCCCGCTGCATGCGGGAGCGCACGTGTGTGCTCAGCCGGGCCCTGTGATGGCCGCGGCTGCTGGCCGGAGACAGCACGTCGGGGGCGAACGTCAGGGGCAGGAGGATAGAGCAGGCGCCCACCCCACCCCCCACTGCAGCTTGCAACACGCACGCACACACGTGCACACGACACACCTTTACAAAGCTCGCCTCCAGCTCCATCCTTGTAATTAGCCGTCCAATTAATGTCACACAGAACAGTGAGCCTTGTTTTAGGGGTGTTAGACCCTTCTGAAAATCTGATAAAAGCTACAGATTCTCTGCCCTGAAAATGCACACATGCAAGTGCGGGGAGGGGGCATCACAGCCCCCTGCAGTCTCTCCAGGCCCCCCAGGTGAACTTTGAATATGATGTGTGGTTAAGAGCGTGGATTTGGGGGTGATTCACCTGGGTTGGAATGTTGACTCTGTTACTTACTGACTCGGAAGGGTCTTAAAGCAAATTCTGTAGCTTCTCCCAGCCCAGGTAGCGCACCTGTCTGTGGGAATGGGATGATGATGCTAATGCTTTCCTTGAAGGGCTGTGGACAAGCTAGGTGACTTCATGTGTCTTCAGTACCTAGTACAGGGCCAGAGACATAAAAATTCTCAACAAATGGGCCGGGCGCGGTGGCTCACGCCTGTAATCCTAGCACTCTGGGAGGCCGAGGCGGGCGGATCGCTCAAGGTCAGGAATTCGAAACCAGCCTGAGCAAGAGTGAGACCCCGTCTCTACTATAAATAGAAAGAAAGAAATTAATTGGCCAACTAAAGATATATATAGAAAAAAATTAGCTGGGCATGGTGGCGCGTGCCTGTAGTCCCAACTACTCGGGAGGCTGAGGCAGAAGGATCGCTTGAGCCCAGGAGTTTGAGGTTGCTGTGAGCTAAGCTGACGCCACGGCACTCAGTCTAGCCCGGGCAACCGAGTGAGACTCTGTCTCAAAAAAAAAAAAAAAAAAAATACACACTGAATAAAATAATTTTAGTGATGTATTTGTTAAGAAAGTAAACTTAAGTAGAAGAGCCAGGAAAATTCTGAAAAGAAAGAGTAACATGGGAGAAGCAGAAGCAATAGATTTTAAAACAAATTAATAATTAAAAGTGTGTGAAACCGGCACGTAATTTAACTGAGAGTCCAATGGAACAGAACAGAAAGACCAAATAGACCCAATACACTGGGAAATTCATAATAGTACAAAGGTAGACTCTTTAATCAGTGGGGAACATACAGTTCACTGAAAAATGATTTAGAGACAACTATGTAGCCATTTGCAGAAAAGTAAAGTTGGATTCATACTTCACACCCAATAAACCAAGAAAAATCTCAAGTGTATGAAAGATCTAGATATGAAAATGAAACTAGTAATGTATTAAAAGAAATCATGTAAGAATTATAATGTAACCTCAGAGAAAGGAGGCCCTTTTTAAAGTCTAATGTAAACCCTGGAGCCTTAAAAGAAAACACTGATACATCTGACTTTATTAAACTTTTGTTTTCTACACCTGGCCAAAACCACAATAAAGAGAGTAAAAAGACAAACACCAAACCATGGGGAAAATGTTCACAACTCCTATCGCAAATGACTAATTTTCCTAATATATAAAAGTCTGTACACATTCTTAAGAAGGAGGCAAAGCAGTGCAATAGAAAAATGAACAAAGGATACAAGCATCAGGTAACGGAAAAGAAAATAAAAATGGCTCCTAAACCTATAAAAAAAAGATGTCCAGTCTCAATCGTAAGAGGAAAATGAGATACCATTTCTGACCTGTCAGACTGAAAAGGATCTAAAAGTTTTATAAGTGCTATACTACTGAATGTGTGCATGTATCGCAGGCGGAAGTGTGAATTGGTTACGACCCCTAAGGAGAGCAATTTACCAGGTTATAAATGCACATCCTCCTTGACTATGCAATTGCATTTCCTTAGAATGAAATTTGTCATCTCGAAATATTCACATGTGTGAGAAACAGTGAATGTAAATGATTATTTGTTGCAGCACTGCTTGTACATTAGCAAAAAACTACAAATAATCTAAATCATCTAATAGGGAAATGGGTTAAGCAAATTACAGATGTCCACAAAATGGAACAGTATGACACTGAAAAAAGATGAGGAAACTTGTTATATGCTACTAAAGAGAGCAGCCTTGTAAGTACTGAGTAGCAAAATATAGGCTACTATTTGTGCAGTTTTGTTAAAGAAGAGACTGAGCATTTGTATGTGCAAAAAAGATCTCTGAAAGAATATTCCAGAAATTAACAAAAAGCTTAAGGGAGGTGAACTGAGTGGCTGGAAACCACAAAAGGAAGGGAGACTTTTAATTATATAACCTTGAATATTTTTATTATGGAACCATGTGAATAAATAAATTCAAATTAATTAGTAATAAAAACTAGGGAATATTATTATTTAAAAAAGAAGGATGAAAATGAATGACATCATTAGACATCCAAACACATCCTAACAAATAACTCTATGTGGGCAAAGCTGCAAAACTAGAAAGTGATGACTGACATTCTAAATGACAGTGCACAGAACTAAGCACATGAATCCAATTTATATCCAAAATATTCTGCTTACTAAGACAAAACTTTGAGCCATTATATTACATAACTGCCGTCAACAACAGGAACAAAAATAAACAGGATTTCTTGGTTAATCTTTAAACCAAATAGTCACTAAAATCAAGGTTTTTTTTTTTTTTTTCATTTACTTACTGAATGCTTCTATTTGTAAAGTTCTACGGGTAGAAAAATTAAAAAGCCTCGCAGCGTTTGATGAAGAAGAACAATATAATTGAAGGCTTTATATTTAAATGTGTGCCTTTGGAAAGTGCTGTAACAGAGGAGTGAGGAAGATGCTGAGGGAATTCAGAGGAGTCATCAGAGGAAGCTATAATACATTAGAGAACACAGCGCCTATCCCACTGGAACCTTCATATAACCCATGACCATGAACTTCCCCAAGTTCACTTTTAGGACATTTTGGGATAATGTCCCCAAACAAAAATGCACAGAAATGTGTTCATTCAAAAAGATCCCCCTTCCTTAGAAACTAGCATTTGGATGAAACAGAGAGAAAAAAAAAAACCACGACAGAGGCAAGCCAAATAGTGAAGTTGTTCTTTATGAAGGCATTGGCAGGACTCAATCAACAAGAAAGTTAGACCACAATTGCCAGTCACAAACTGGGTCAAAAGACAAACACATAAGGACAGAAGACTTTTCAATTTGTCTCATTGAGATTTCCTTCATGATTCTTAGCCGAAAACTACATGAGAAAAAGAAGAGTTATGTTCAGGATTCACCAGTCCTGAGAAAAACTCAGAGGCAACCAGCAAAGCTGATGTTTGTTGTACCTTCCCCATCTGTCCTGCAGCCTTTCTCTCTTTTGGAGCCTCATGCTCATTCCAGCAGCCCTGTGCACTCATGCTGCCCTCAAATTTCTCTGCATCCAAGGAGGAATAATTTGAAAACTAATGCAGTAAAGTATTAATCACTTCATTGCCAACTCTGCTCTGGGAGAAATGTACGGAGAAAATAAAACTTGTTCGAATGCAGGAAACCAAGGTTCAGATCCTAGATATGCAATTAACTTGTTATATGACTTTGGGAAGCCATTCAAACTGTATTAACCTTATTTCCATCATCTCTAAAATGAAGATAATGTCCTTTGCTATCTTAGAAAGTAGTTGTAATGATGAAATGGACACACGTCACATGTTGTGGGCAACATCATGAGGTGGCTAACCCAGTGCCATTCCCAATCTTCTCTTTTGCCAGAGAGACTCCTTTGCAATTATGTGTAGCCAAGTGATGCAGTCCTGAACTGAAGTCATAAGCAAAATGTCACTGAAGAGCTCAGTAGAATGTCTTTGCTTTTTTTTGGGTTAAAAAAGACAGACATAGCTGATACGGCCCTTTTCCTTCCCTTCCTCTGTCCCTGGATCTGCAACAGCCATCTTGTGACCACGCAGGAAGGCCAAAAGAATCACACTAATTCCAGCCCTGATATCTTAAGCCACTGAGCCAGCAGCCACCTACCCCATTTGTTTAAGCCATTGTCAGTTGGATCTTCTGTTATTTAAGCAGCTGAACATATGACTACATTTAATTTAATATATAAAGTGCTATGTAAAGATCTATAAAAGAAAAAAAATACTAACTTAAACACTTTATGGAGAGAACAGCCAACAGTTTAAAAGGAATGCATCTCAAATATTGGAATTTAAAGCACAATAACCATTGAGCAGCGGAGTTATTTCTGGGTGAGTGGCTTTTGTTCATGACTTTTAAATATCAACCAACTGCTCTAAATATCTGGCAGTGTGACTCATAGGAAACACACACACATTTTGGAGCCAGAGAAGCCTGGATTTAATTTCTGGCTTGACCACTTATGAGCTGAATGGTTTGGAACAATATACTTAATCATTCTAAACTTCAGTTTTCTTATCTACAAAAAAATAAAAATAATATCAACATTATATGATTCTTATGAAGCAACACCCACTAGGCTAACCCTTGGAAAAGTTTCCCCACGAATAAGTAATAGTATTCCACGGACCCCACCAGCAAGTACATGAATAAAATGATAACTTGTGGTAGAAAATGGGAAAATTAGATGTGGAAGAGGAGGAAGGGAAGTTGGTAAGGAATGACACATTAGAGCAAAGTCAATATTGGTGGGGGCTCTAGAAACAGCAGCTGTGCCTATTTTTGAAAGAAGAATTCTTGTCATTTGCTAAAACAATGAGTTTCTGAAATTCTCCTCTTTTGACTTAGACAAGAGCTTTATCTACTGATCAAAAGTCCTAGAATTATCCACCAGGATCCAGTGATAGGTAAAGTTATAATAAATCTATGTTCTGCTCTTAAGACCTAATTAGAATCTTAACCCCTTTCACACGCTTTTCCACAACTGAGCCCATACCTTCCGTAGTCCCCACAAGCCATTTTGTATACGTTGATTTATTATTATCTGGCAATTATTCTCACCTTGTTCTGGAATTTATGAAAGTTGTCTCTAAAAGCTACTTTTGAACTTTTCCAGAAAGTTAGAATAATCATTTTTCCTCTTTTGGTTCTCTCAACAGAAATGGTCTCACAGAAAGCATGACTTAGTTGCCTGTACTCTAGAATCTAGAGTCAAGTGGATCTAGGTTTGATCTGACATAACACAACTGATTAGCTCCGCGACCTCACAAAAATTACTTACACTTTCTGAGCCTCAGTTTCATCATTTGTTAAGGAGGTCTAGTGCTAGGACTGAAAGAGATAGTGCTCAACAAATGTTACATTCATATTTCACTTCAGTACTGTTTTCAGTAACTGGTGTCCTATAAGTGTCTTAACTATCTAAAGGTAGAATAAGGAGGGATGGACACAGAGACCAACATCAATGACTGGAGCTTCTAGAAAGGATGAAAGTCAAGATCAGAGGAAATGAGAAACTTACAATTCTTCCATGGTCAGTTTCTTACTAATTCATTGGCATGCTTATTTTAATTGTCTGTAAGTTTTGGTAAGTATCCTCAAATTTTTGGAAGTAGGTGGGGAATAAATCATAACTAAAAGAAGCCTGGGAATCCCTGAAGCCATGAAATACTTAAATATGAGCCAACTTATTCGATTTCAAAAATTTAATCTGAAATGACAAAAACTCTACATTTTCATATGAAGCATTATAGTAATATTGCTACATAGCTCAAATGTATTATCATCACCTTAGTCATTTTTAAGTGCTTAAAAAGCTAGCTAAAAGCTAGTTTACATTTATTATCTCATTTGCCCTTCTAAGAGTCCAATTAAAGCACAGGCAATTGAAAGAATTTGGTCATGGTCACAATGTGAGTTACTAAAATACCTAAAGCTAAAGTTCAGGTCTTCTAGCAATCACATCATTTGATGGGGGCATCAGGCTGTACTGAAAATTTGGAAGCAAATCAAGTATTTATAAAGCAAATAAATGTTTACCCCCTAATTTACATTATGATTTCTACAATGTGACATCTTTACTCCCTGATGATTGAGGATGACCTTCTGCTTCTCTGGCAGAAGCAAATATTCAAATTAACTTGCACACTACATTCAATGTCCTGTGGTAACAGAAACAGACTACGTCCTAGTTTAGACTTTCTCCAAGTTAGGTATTCTTCATTCTGAAAACTTTTTTTTTTAACTTCAATTGTATGGAACCTCACATTCCACATAGTATTTGAGATAAAACTCGAAAGCTGTTTAACTCATCACATCTTAATGGAGACAGGCACTGTTCCAGTCCATTATGTGTCTTAATTCATGTAAAACACACAATGACTCAAGAAGGTGTATAATACAATTATCTCCATCTTGAAGATGAGGAAACTGAGGCTGAGAGGTCAAGGCATTGCCAGGGTTATACAGTACTGAAATAGGGTTCTGAAGACAAGCCATCTGGCTTCAGAACCTGTGTCCATACTAAGTATACTGCCACTCATTACATACTTAGCCAGTATAAAACATTTTTAGGAAGAACACAGAGACAATGCCAATGTCGACATCAAATGAACCCATATATTCTTGACCAGTTTGGTTCTCTAGGGCCCTGGCTTTCAGCAAAGGAGAAACAAATATACTTTGGGGAAGGAAATAGCTGATTGAAGGAAGGGAGCATATTACTGCATTTAGTTAATGACTTATAGCAGCAAGTACTGACAGAGAAAAGAAATACTCACACATACACACTAAAAAGGAGATACAAGTTCTAAAAAAAACCCACAGTCTTAGCTAATGAAAGACCAAACAAGCTTACAACCTCATACCTCAGCCACCAAAGGATCACAACACAATGTATCAAAACACAATGCAGGCCGGGAGCGGTGGCTCACGCCTGTAATCTTAGCACTCTGGGAGGCTGAGGTGGGTGGATAGCTCAAGGTCAGGAGTTCGAAACCAGCCTGAGCAAGAGCGAGACCCCATCTCTACTATAAATAGAAAGAAATTAATTGGACAACTAAAAATATATAGAAAAAATTAGCCGGGCATGGTGGCGCATGCCTGTAGTCCCAGCTACTCGGGAGGCTG